>JALPQI010019137.1:0-21801 GCA_025490895.1 Thaumatotibia leucotreta
AATTGTATGTTTCGGTTTAATGCATGATGATCTTAAGATGTACTACAAATGTTTTTTGAAAAGAGTTGTCCCGCTGAGTTTCTTGCTGGTCCCAATTTTGGGATACCTTCCTAACAATACAATCATACAAAGGAAGGAAATACTTCTCAGGCAGTGGCATAGGGATAGAACCGGCGTAGATTATTTATTTTGTCTCTTGTCTTCATTCTGAAAATATTTGTAATGAATAACTAGCTTAATTTGCAAATTTTGTATGTACATCCACCCTTAAAATTTATTGTCTGTGGTTTAGTAATTTTTCTTTAGTGGGTAGTTTTGTACTTATCTTTCTTATTTTGATGGAGGTAGATCTATCAAATTTCCTCCATTGTCAGTCATCCGCAGACCACGAACCCTGTAAAGTGTTCGAAACGTCGGAATGAAGTTAAAATTAGTTAATATACGCGAGTTTATCCGTTTTCATAGTTTTATTTCATGAGTAATCCTCGCGGTAACCGAAGAAAATATTTTTCTATTTCATTTTTTTTTAATTTTTGAATGTCTTTCAACGTAAAAAGTAAATGTTAAACATAAAACTAGCACTCACAATGAGTGTTAAGGTTTTTTTTACAAAAACCTCATATTTTAAAGGTTTTATTTCTCACTTTTTGACATCTATTAATGAGGTTAGTGAGACGACTATTCTCCATAAAGGCACCAACGCCGTTAAAAAGACCTTTTGTACTGAGTAACAATTAGAAAATATGTTTTTTTTAATTGGTAATAACTCTGAAACTAGGCGATATCCAGAAAAGTTTATACGACATTATAGTTTCTAAATATGGTTAGGAATACACTGTTAAAATCGGTCGGGTTTAAACAGCCCACGTCACGTCATCAGCCTATCACAGTCCACTGCTGGACGTAGGCCTCTCCTATTATCTATGCGTATAAGACGCATTAGGAGGTAAATGCCCATAATCGCCACGCTGGGCATGCGGATTGGCGATCGCAGTAATGTGTCCACTATGATGACGCTGCTGCCCATCATCAATATTTTATCTTATCAAATAATGGTCAGTGACACTTCAATCCCTTAGTCGACTCTTACGACACCCGCAGGAGGAGTTGGGGTGGTGACCAAATTTGTATTCTTACTGCCGTCACCACACGGCACACGGTGTAAACATCCCACGGTGTATATAATAGTTAGATACATATAGATACTTAAATACATAGACAGCCGTGACCAAGAAACTAATATTTGTGATACATAAATACACAAATAATGCTCTCGCCGGGATTGGAACCCGGAACCACAAGCTTCGTAGGAAAATACACTACCAACTAGGCTACGGAGGCTGACGGATGAAATGATTTATTTATTTATTTATTTATTTAACAACATATTTACACGGCATTACAGACAAGCCAATACACCGAGAAATCAAACATTGGTTACATAACAGAAACAAAACATAATATTCTATGTAATACAATAAAAATAGTGTGACATCAAACAAAGGTACTAGACAGCCTATCATCCATCGACTCGCAAAACCTTAAACATTCACTGCACACAGTCGCCCATCTCCACGCAAACAAGTCACATTCTGGTGCCGATATCAAGAGCGCGTTGAGCAGAGCGAGCGCGCGAAGGAGAGGCGAATATCTGTGAGATACCGTGCGCGCCGTGGGCACTGCCAACAGTGGGTGTACTCGTGGTCTCAAAGCAAATCTTGGCACATCCGGGACATACAGCCTTAAAACTCGAGCCACGAGTTCGGGGCAGTCTAACTCACCACGCATTATGCGACAAGTGTAGGTCAGCAATTTGTTGTTACGCCGCACCTCTAGGGAGTTGTATCCGAGACATCCGAGTAAATATTTTGTTGGATAGAGGAATGGATAATACCCAAACCTTTTTTTAAACAAAAATCTCAAGAATGCCTTTTGGATCTTCTCCAGGAGTAAGGCGTAGGTAGACTCGTGCGGGTGCCAGATGACTGACGAGGCCTCAAGCTTACTTCTGACCAGAGCCATATAAACCATCCCTATAGCTCCAATGTCCCAGAAATCTCTGACACTGCGGAGCACAAAACCAAGTCTCTTAAAAGAACTATCCGCAACTGTACGGATATGCTCGTGGAAAGTGAGGCGTTCATCAAATACAACACCGAGATCCTTGACGGAAAAAATCCTGGGAACAACCTCAGTTCCGAGGGTGTACTGTTCGAGTCGGGGAGTAGTGGAACGACAGAAAGTGAGCACAGAACACTTAGAAGTATTAAAAATCAATTTATTAGTTATGCTCCAGTTAGTCACTGAGTTAATATCCTCTTGAAGAGAAACACAATCCGCTCCAGTCTTCACTTCATGAACCAGCTTTAGGTCGTCAGCATACAACAAGCATTGTGCATGCTTAACGACAGATTCAAGGTCGTTGATCATAAGTCCAAACAAGAGCGGACCAAGTATCGAACCCTGACTGACACCAGATCTAGTGTGATACAGAGACGAGACGAAACACCCATGACGAACGTACTGCTGACGATCACGTAAATAGCTAGCAAAGAAAGCAAGCAACCCTGGCGAAAAGCCTATGCAGCTTAACTTTCCCAAAAGTACGTCGTTGTCAACACGATCGAAAGCTTTTTTGAAATCAAAATACAAAACATCGACTTGGGTGCCCCTATCCAGATGCTCAGATATTGTGGCCGTCAGGGTTAGTAAGTTAGTGTCAACGGAGCGATTTGCCCTAAAACCATGCTGGGAATCGCACAAAAATGGTTTTAATTGTGTTGCTAAAACTTTATGCAATATCGCTTCGAACAACTTAGCCAAAGTTGGAAGTACAGCTATAGGCCTGTAGTTTTCAACATTGACAGTGTCGTTGGTCTTAGGAATAGGTCTTACTCTAGTTATCTTCCACAGTTTTGGATAAATAAATACCAGTAGAGATTGCTTGGTTGAATATATGGTGAAGAGGGACTATTAACTGCTCCATACAACCCTTCACAACGTACGCTGGAACATTGTCTGGCCCAATAGAGCTCACAGCTTTCAACCGCTTTATGCCAACAACCACATCATCCACCGATACACTATCAATGTGAATACACTGTGAAGAGTGTGAAGTGCTTCGACCGCAGTTCTGAATCAGGTTGATATCCAGTTTTGGAACCTCTGGCAGAAAGACATCAGAGAAAAACCTTGAAAACGCTTCAGCTACCTTCGCTCCCGTGAATCGCTTTCCATCGTACAAAACTTCCCCAACAAAGCCACCCTTTGACTTGAGCCTATCAATATGCTGCCAAAACGAGCGAGGATCCTTTTTCAGGTGACTTTGGATGTTGTGAACGTAACCGTCATATGCCAAAGCAATTCTATTTTTTATATTTCGTCTAAGCTGGGAAAACTCATTATAAGCCTCAATGTTTTTGGTAACCTTCCAAGTGCGGTGGATATCGGCTTTACGTGCTATATCAGAAATGAGGTCAGCAGTAAACCACACCGGATAACGTCTGCACACCCCTTTTGAGCGACGCTTTCTGGGGATACAAGTGTCGAAAAAGCCATAGATTTTATTATAGAATAAGTCTACTGCAGTGTTAACATCTTTGGCCTGGAGTACGTCATGCCAGCTCGTTGTAGAGACCAGGTTATAAAATAATTCGAAATTACCTTTACTAAAATCCCAGTCTTGCCGTATATCCATATTACTGGCATCTAAACGCTCGGATGGAGGTCGCAACAATTCTGCAACAGATATTGTTATTTCCAATGGTGGATGGTACATATCCCGTCTTGGTACCAATCCTCCACCTTCTATCTCCGTGACTTCAGCATCGCAAATACGCTCTGACACCAGCACGACATCCAATTTTCCGCCATGCGCATTCATCACATCATTCATCTCATTCAGACCACAAATTGTCAAGAAATAAGAATAGTAACATTTAACACTTTGAGACATATACACTGGGTTCAAACACGAGTACTATTCCTTTTAGCTTTTCGATGTTTTGTTCTACAGTTTGGAACCAACACATATATACATCATCTGAAGCTCCAGGAGGAATATACACAACACATAGGTAAAACACAACACTTTTATAGATTAACGATATCCAAAGGTCTTCCCCATTCCGCGTTTCGAGTTCGTGAACCCGCCGTATTTCGAGTCCAGGACGCGCAACGAACATCACGCCGCCTCCGCGACAACCAGTAGCACGGTCACGACGAATAATACTCCAGCCGCTGCAGGAAAGTTCGGCGTCATTGACAGCCTCGGTAAGAAAGGTCTCCGTAACCGCTACGATATCACAATTTGAAGAAAGCAAGTTAAGCCTAAAGTAATTGATCTTCGTATTTAGGCCCCTTACATTTTGATAAATTATATTCATAATCGGTTTATTCTTTACCTTGGCATCATTCTTAAGAGCGTCCCTCCGAGCTCCGGGTAGTTTCAGGTCTCCGAAATAACCACGCCTTAACTCGGGCGTTATCAGGCCAGACTTCTGCAGACAGACACTTAAAATACATAACAGGTGGAACGCCAATTTTGTACGACTTGTACTGACCCTTGGGTTTAAGTTCTTCCACTGTAAATGTACCCTCAGGGCTCAGGGTTTGCAAATAAGTACGTATCTCATCAGCACCCGAACTCATGTTCCATAAATGAATGAACTTCTTGTATTCCACAGCCTTCAAAGATGTAACATCAGGTCCCGCTGTACAGCGTAGGGAACGGTATCGTCTTTTCGCATATTTGACATCTTTAAATTCCCCAGCAGCAGTACTATCATCATCATCAGTGGAGTTTGCGTCACTCCGCAACTCAGCAGACAACGCGATTTGTGGCAGTTGGGGCACTGGGTCAGCCTGAATGACCTCACTCTGTGCGGTCATAATTCCGCTCACCTTAGGGTCAACCGCTCCCAGCGCCTGCTCTTTAGTGTGAGACTTGCGTTTCCTTCTAGACTTTACCTTAGTCACACCAGATTTCGCCGTATCATTCAAACTCGATGACGACTGGCCAGCTTCACAGCACTTGCAGATGCCTCCAGTAACTTAAGGCGTTCGTTAACGGCCTCGATTTTTTCTGTGCTTACCACAAGTGAGGCCTGATACTGAGCAATAGAAGCAACCGCCTCAGCCAGCTGCCGAGATAGCGCGGTCATCTGATCCCGAATATCAGCGAACTCCTGTGCGATAGATGTCGAACCTTCCGCAGGTGATGGTGTCAAGCGAGTGTTATCACACTTAGTTCTTGAAGTTATATTTTTAATAGTCAGCGGAGTTCCAACTGGTGTTTCACAGTTTGGCCCGCGTTTTCTAACCGTGTTTACACACTCGGGGCACACCCACGTATCTTTTTCTTCCGCCGTAAGCGTTCTGTTGTTGCAGGAGTGATGGTACAGCTTATTGCACCCAGGCACCCTACACTGAAGGTATTCGTCGCCCACGGCAAGCTCCTCGTGGCATCCATTGCATATCATATCAGCACTATCACCACGATGCATTGTTGCTAACAGTATCGAGTAACGGCGCGCGGCGCTCCCAACAAGAGATACTACGAAATTTTGATGTAGCACTCGTAGACGCGTAGCAGATGAGCGAGCGTAGCTGATGACGAGCACGGATGACGTCACACTTGCCGGGCGACCGCATGGACTGATGTACCAGGAGCGCAGAAGAATAATGGAGCTCGCTTAAGTAGTCGGTATTCGTAATTTCGTAGCGGATAGGTGACTTACTTCGTGACGTAGGAATAGATGCTACGGCGTAGCGAGTGCCGCTGTCCGAGACCGTAGCAGATCGTTGCTGTCGAGTTATGCGCTCCTATTATTACGGACGAATTAAATAGGACAAATTTAAATATTTTTGAAAAACAAAAAAAAAAAAAAGATGATGACATCCGCAGAACAAAAACACCAGAATAGCGATGATACTCTACCCGGCTTGTAGAACTTATGGTCGGTAGGGCCAGCGAGTTCTTGGCTGGTGCTCTACAAGTAACTAGGGGCGGATTGAGGAGTGATGACCTTGTGAAGATTGCAGGCATACACTGGACCCGGACAGCGGGCGATTGATCGCTGTGGCATTCTCTAACGTAGGCTTTTGTCTAGCAGGGGTCTTGTTCATTGACATATAATGATGATGACAATGATCTTACTTTCGTAAATTAACCTAGTCCCACAAGAACCTCAATACGGTTTGCAGTATCGGTACGTTCAACTACACGGTAGGTACACAAGGAGCTGGGCATTTAGACGACGATACGAATATACAAGTAAGTAAATATAGCCTTACAGGGTCTCGAACTTAGGAGTTGTAGCAAAGGTCACTACTGACTAAGCTACAAATGCAGTTCTCGCAGTATTTGGGTGGTGTCAACCAGCTTGTCAGTGGAAAAACCGGCCAATTAAAAACATATAGAGACGAAGTGTTGGCTACCCATTGAAAATTTGAATTTGCCGCCTTTTTCTACCAACAATCTGGTTAGGCAGAGTGTAAATTAAAATCACTTTAGTTTGGTAATTATAAGAGTTACATCGCGTTACTCCTCCTGCGGGTGTCGTAAGAGTCGACTAAGGGATTGAAGTGTCACTGACCATTTTACAAGATTGATGATGGGCAGCAGCGTCATCATAGTGGACACATTACTGCGATCGCCAATCCGCTTGCCCAGCGTGGCGATTATGGGTATTTACCTCCTAATGCGTCTATACGTATAGTTAATAGGAGAGGCCTGCGTCCAGCAGTGGACTAACATAGGCTGATGATGATGATGATGATGATATCGCGTTGGTAACTTAAGTATTCTATGGATCCCATCGCTCCTAATTCGATCCTGAAACCTTGAGTGACCTCAACCTCAAGCCTTCATAATATGAAGCCCATAGTGAACGACCACGTTTCCACGAGCCCACTCGACGTGATTTTCGGGATATTATTTATTATGACTTTAAAAAAGGTTTAAAACCACAAGAATGTTTTGACCTCTGAAAGTTACAACTTTCTGCGTGATTGTGTGCATCAGTTTTTAATTGATTTGGTGGTTGGTATTTAAAAGAGGGCAGATACCTACTCACCAAAAAGTGCAAGTTATGGAAAAAAATATCCGCGAATCACAAGTTTAGTGTATGTAGAGCCTGAGCGAAAACTGGGCATTGGATTAGAGGTATTACAAACAATTGTTCACGAACAGCGAACTCAGTAATTTGCGAACAAAAGACAATCGCGTCGATTGGTGTCAATTTATGACAAAAAAATCGATGCCGATGAAAAAAAAAACGTGTACGATATAAATATAACAGGTGATGAAACTTTGCTACATGAATACGATCCTGAAACAAAGCGGCAGTCGAACGGTATGTTGCTTTGAAGATGAACCGACTCCAACAAAATGTCGTCGAACACGCAGCACGCAGCACGCAGAAACAAATAGTTGCATAATTGTTTTTGTAAAACGAGACATATTGCAACTGTGGTGCTGGAAGATTAACGAACAGTTAACTTGGATTGGTTTGTCACTGTTTGTGCTCCATAAGTATTGTCAGCTTGGTGTGACAAGTGGCTGAAGTCAGGACCCGACACCTGCTCTAGCACCACGACAACGCCGCAGCGCACACTTCAGTCAGAACGCTCTATTAGTTTGGTTCAAAGAACATCTCTATAATGCATCATCCGTCTTATTCCCCTGACCATTCAAGTGATTTTTACTTACATCCGAAAATTCAAGTAAAGTTAAGAGGAAAGCGGTATGAGAGCAAAGAAGATGTATCTACAGTAGAGTGGTCGTCGGTAGTTTCCAAGTGGTTTAAACGGATGGAAAAGTGTGTATGTGAATACTTTGAAAAATAGATACCTGTATTGAAGAAAAAAAATATAACTTTGAGTTTCTAATTTATTTTGGCATGACTCTCATTAGTGTCCCCACTTAAGAGTTTATTTTTATTTTTTTTTTTTTATTTATTTGGGGCATCAACAGCAGTACATGAGAAAATTACAAAAACTGAGTGTACAGTAAACAAAGCCAATAAAAGATGTCCACAAAAATACAATGAACATGCAATAAAACAAGATATGGCGTGCGCATTTATACTAACTAACATTATCAACATAAGTTTCAGTTATAAAGTTTGCATGTACGTGAGTGTGTTTGTTGGTGTTGAGTAAGTTAAAAGACCATTTGTTAAACCCATCAACTTCAAAGTCATTTTCCTAAAAAGTCTTAATGAACTGTTCAAGAATGTATCATATGTTAATGCTGAAAGGAAAAAAAATACTTCTCACTTTATCTACGTAAAATGCGTGTGACCGGCGGATACACGTGTTCATTAATAGAGTAATAAAGAGTAATAAAGTAATAAAACATTTGTTTCCACTTTTCATTTTACCACTTTGTCGGCGTGATATACATAATATTCGTACCGAATTTCAGCATTCTGCGATTATTCGGTACGATTCGGTCGGCGAAACTATAGGAGTTTCTAATTGACTACAACAGCACCCTGCAGAGTGAGATACATTTTATTGGTGGTACCCACACAAACATTGTAAGTAGTAAAATAAATTAGAATTGGCAAGACTTAACACGTTCACTTATTTTGTAATTTATTCGCATAATTTCAAATGATACCTACCTTTATATTTTAAACTTACCGTTACTTGGATGTTGTTGAGAAACTTAACACTGTCCAATAGCTGTTTATATACTCGTAAACCTATTTTTACTTCAAATATCGTGTCTTCGCGATCATTGGCCGTCTCAGTAAAGATATTCGCAAAATGTTTACGTAGTTTAATCATTCTTTCATACAAAATGTCAAATATAAGAATTCGATGAATATGACTGAAATCGATAGAAGTGAAGATGAATGTATATGCAAAATAAGTTACAGGAAACTCGAAAATTACTTCAGCATTAATGAAATTGAATATTGATCTGACGAGAGCCATCGAGAAGAACACTATGTAGAGCCGGTGAGTTGCCAAATTCAGATGGCGGCGCTCGATAGTTTCATCTGCACGCTCGATACTATACAAGAATTTCTCGACACAGCTGTCTTCTACAATCAGAGTTATCCAAATACACATGATAAACTCGAATACCACAGTATATAGATAATTCAGATATTTGTCTGTAGAATAACGTAATATCAGTGGTACGGTAACGGAGATGACAATGCAATATATTTTTAAAATTGATATATATAATCTGCGACAGCTAAAGCTAAAATGATGTCCAAAGATGGCACGAATAATTAACACTGTATTTAAAGGAAAATATCTGTCCAAAAAACTTTGAACAAGTTCGAATGTAAGACCCATGGTAAGTTGCGGAATAAGTAAATAAATATATTAGATAAACGAACTATTTGAATAAGCAAGTTGATATTATTATGTTGATTCTATTTTCTGGCTTAGGACTGCAAAATGTACTGGTGTTCTTCGAGTAAAGCGTACAACTGAATATTGTTTCATATTACGTATCAATATCTGGGAATAGTAACATATTATTGATTAACTTCCGCGGTAACTACTGTTTCGACATTTTGTATTCAACATGCAAAACTAGCTCTTTGTGTAAAAACAAAATTAAAAGAGTTGTGCAATCTCTGGTTAGTCCGCTTAATATTGTTCACTCTTAGTTGTGACCATTGGTAATGTATAGCCAAACGGTAATAAGTTCTTACCCTGACGTGGCGTAATGCGGTAGAATAGTTCACCATCGTCCGCCCAGCAGCAGCGCGCCACGTCAGCGCCAACACCGGCGGTGCCCATCGTGTTATAACATTGACCCTGCAGTCTATGCAGCTGACTATTGATTAGATATTATTACCTGTCCTTGGTAGCGAGATTAATTAAGTGGTCAGAATTCTGGTGGGATTTTTGAGCTGTCATAGGGACTTCTCATTTATCGACAGTCTCACCGCTAAAGAGCGATCTCTTTTAGATTACTTTTTAGTGGCTGAACTTGTTAAAAAGCGATTTACAATGAAAATAATAAAAAGTTTAAATTGAATCGGTTCAGGTCAATGTTTTAACCTTTATTATTTTCATTCACAAAGTCTGTTTCAGTGCTAGTAAGTGTTTCGTCGTCATTTTATCTTTAAAAAGAAATACTCATATTTTTTCTAAATTTTTTTTATCAATCAATCTTCATATATAACTACTATCAAATAGAATAATTATGTTATATCTAAAAAATTTACTGGTGGTTGCTAAGACCGAGTGGCCGAGGGGTGCAGGCATCAGCCGCGAAAGCTGAGCACGTGGGTTCGATCCCCACCTCGGTCGACGTCGTTGGTGATCTTGGTCATTTTTTCTTTGGTACATGACATCCAATATTTATAATTTATGTTATATCTGCCAAAAGGGATCGTCGTTTTACAATATTTTACAATATTTCACAATATTTTATTTATCTCCGAAAATAATGACATTAGAAAAAAACTTTCTTTCAGGACCCTTATTCTTTCTAAAATACCTACCTATTCAATACATATTGGCATAAAGGCCTTTGACGTTATTAGTCACGCGTTACTTCTCAACAAGTTGTCTTTTTATGGCATACACAATAACGCCCATAAACTATTTGCGTCATTTTTGTCGGGCCGGACACAAATAGTGAAGCTAGAAACTGACGGAAAAATGCTACATTCAGATTCTGGCAGCGTAAATATTGGCATTCCTCAGGGTTCTGCTCTCGGCAATACGCTATTTTTGTTATTCATAAATGACCTTCCGTCAAATATTGAAGCTGGTTGTTCTGTTTTGTTTGCGGATGACACGACTGTGCTGGTCAGTGCCAAATCTTACGACCAACTAAACCTGAAGATTAACAATGCATGTGAGCAGTTACTAACCTGGTTTTCAGCAAATGGGCTTCTGTTGAACTGTTCCAAATCACATATAATGTTATTTTCTGGTCGTAGGGTTCCACTGCCCACAAGTATGAATAACTGTCCAATGACATTGAGCGACGATTCTAGGTTCCTAGGGTTTATGGTTGACTCCCACCTAAATTGGAAGTGCCAGGTCGACAGTGTTTGTAACAGGCTGGGTAGTGCTATATATATGCTGCGAAAATTGAAACCTCTCGTCTCAGGCGAAGCTTTAAAGCAGGTGTACTTTGCTCACTTCCACTCTGTCATGGCATACGGCACACTTATCTGGGGAAACTCAACTCGTCCTGATAGCACAGAAGGAAGCAGTCCGCCTGCTTGCTGGAGTGGGATTTCGAGACCACTGTAGGGAGCATTTCATTTCGCAGCGTATATTAACACATTACTCACAGCATGTGTTCGACTTGTTTACATATGTTCGAAGCAACATAACCCAATTTGCGCGTGTCAACTGCCCGGGAAAGCAGCTGCGTTCAACAGGACGCCTCAGAACAGTTCCTCGTCGCATGGCACTCTCAACAAAGAACCCGCGTGTTATTGGGCCAACATATTTCGAGCACCTGCCAGCAAGTCTGAGGAATGAGCCATGTGATCAGACATTTTGCCATCGACTGAGAAACCTTTTGTTGGAAAATCCCTTGTACTCTGTTGACGAATATATGGATTTAAGATTTTGATTGTATTGACATTTTACCATATAAATTTTAAATTTAAATTTAATGACGATCCTTATTGGGAGATAAATTTGTAACTTGAGTTTTTATTTATTTGTGTACCTTTTGACTATGACGATTCTTTTTGGGAGACATAAATTGTAATTTAGATTGTAAATTGTTGTTTTTTGTTATTAATAATATTAATAGTATTTTTTATTTTTTGTTTATTGACGATTCTTATTGGGAGATATAACATAATTCTTTTATTTGACATTTGTTGTATATGTAGATTGATTAATTATTTTTATTTTTATTTTTGAATATTATTTTCGAATATTATTGACGATCATAAAAGAAATTCTGTTAGTTTTGACATTTATGTAAATTTAACCTGTAATTCTCTTTTATGAAATAAATAAATCTAAATCTAAATCTAAATCTATTGTATGATCCATCTAGATTTATTCGACAAAATATACAAGATTAAAACTAAAATTTTATAAAACTAAATTATAAATAAAAATATACAACTAAACTAAATCTAAATCTAAAAACGGCCCCCGCGGCATGGGATGCTGGCAGCATTACCCCGCTGAATCGCGAGGCTTATCTTATTGTCTAGTTTTAAAGAAACAATAACATATTAATATTTAAATTTTTATTTATAATTTCTTAAAAATTAGATCTCTCAATCGCAATAGAACTGCATGTTGTTTAGTTCTACTCGTAATCATATTTTGCATATACTGTATTCAGTATTTATCGATATAAATTATGAATATCGGTAGTCGATAAATGAGTCCCTATGACAGCTCAAAAATTCCACCAGAATTCCGACAACAATTAGGTACGGTCCGGTTCAACATATCGTCGATTGTAATATAAATTAATGTAACCACCAAAATGACGAAATTGAGTTAAGTATACCGTTCGACTGCAAATTTCCTGCTCTATCGAACGGTCTATTTAAAATGTTGATATTCGGAAAAAAATGTCGAATACGTTAACAAAAACTTTGTCATTTTATTAGGTTTCTACGTTTTTTATTAACGTATGTTAAGGTTTCAAAAAATCATAGACAATATTTTAACGTAAGTACGAATTTGTAAGTACAAAATATGTCCTTCCTAATGTACTCACCATATTTTTATAAATGTCAATGCTGTAAGCGCCATCTGTGGTGTATGGCTTATAAGCAATTCGGTTTCAATTTCTGAGTTACGCTAAGTTACGAAATCCACTTTTGATGATTTTCATTAAATTATTAACGTAACTTCAAAATTTTAAAAAAAATTAACGTAAGCACCAGCCATTTCCTGAACTACAACTGTGGTCGCAGTTAGTAACTGTGTGTCAAATAGACCTCTCAAAAATAAAACAAACAATGTAAACATCATTTCAATAGGATAATTAACTAAAAAGATACAACATACTTTATAAATGTCAAATTAGTTTTTGGGCTCTCCTGAAAAATCGTCATTTGGTGGTTACATTAATTCATATTACAACTGACGATATATAATTTTCCCTGGAGATACGTTCCAAAATGTAAACATAATATTAGACGTGACTGTACTATTAAAAAATACCGTCTAGCATAATTAATGTTGTTGTTACTCGTCATAACGTTTCATCGCGGTTAAAACGCTGACATAATCACCATAAAATCTAACGGCACAGGTATCTGATAATTTTTTGAGGAAGAAGAAAACTACTTGAGATAAAATCAAATTGAAATAATGCCTATGTTAATTTAATCTGATTCTTTGAATAAAGCACATCAATCTCTTCATGATTTAACAATCTCTTTAAAATCGCCATTTTTTCATTACTTTTCCTTGTAATTTCACTAACCGGCAACGGCATTATTTGACCGCGTGTGTAAAACGGGTTTACTATACTCGTCTTTTTCACGGGTCATGAAATTCCGGTCTTTTGCTAGGCTTGCGTGAGGATTGGATCCAACACGTAGAGACCCTTTCGAGAAATTTGCTGTGTTGTACACCTGCTGCAACCCATTCACAGGCACATCAATAGATAATCAAGCTCACTCATGGCTTAATTCAAACAATTTTCCTGCTGTTCTTGACATGAGAAATTGAATTCGCTACATGTTTGTTTATTTATGATTATTTAATATTATGACGTCATCATCATCATCATCATCATCATATCAGCCGAAAGACGTCCACTGCTGAACATAGGCCTCCCCCAAAGATTGCCACAATGACCGGTCCTGCGCCACCCGCATCCAGCGGACTCCTGTGACCTTCACCAGGTCATCGGTCCACCTTATCATGGTCATTATGACGTATGGAGACCTTATACATCTCTGAAACATTTAGTGAAATGTATCTGTTTGTTTTTTTTTTTGTACTCTGACAACTAGAGACCTTTACATCTCTAGCAGTATAATAATGCTAATATTAACGTTTTACTAAAAACAATTGTATGCCCTTTTACATACAGTGTGTTAACATGATGCAGGCTTTTATTTGAACCGAGGATTGAGATGCAGATTCTTAGCCAAACCATGTGCATTATTTGTTTAAAAATCCTAATTTTAAAAGTAATTAACTTTCTAAGAAAAGTTAATTGAGAAGCAATGTACTTCAAAATAAATCGTTAATTGGCACTTGACAATGACAGATCGCAGCCACTCGCAACGTTTGACAACTAAGCAGTACACGCGTTGCATTGATCGTTCGAACGAAATAAAAATAATTGTACAGTTAATTTAAATATTTGTCAACTCTTAATACTTGAAAACGATTGCCAGTAATGCGTATTATTACCCATTTTCGTAAAAGCCTGGGTCATGGTAACACACTGTATATCTTTACATTTATATAATTATTCTGGCTATTCTTCATCTCTAGTTAATTTACTATATCTATATTTATATTAAATCAAATTTATGTTTCGTTTTTAATTAATGCATGTTAGCTGTAAGATGTTATAAAACTATTATTTGAAAAAAGAAAGTCCCGCTGAGTTCTTGCCGGATTCTTCTCAGGCAGTGGTGTAGGGTTAGAACCGGAGGTAGTTTTTTTTTTCTCTCTCATTCGCTATTTAGTTTAACGATTCAAAAGCGCTCGTTGCTGGGCCTAATTGAATAAAGAATATTTTGTAAACCGGTCCCAGCAGGCGGACCTTAAAGACTTATTTAGAATTGAATGGAAAAGACTAATGGGCTATGGTGATGGAGGATGGATGGATTGGAGATAGAACTATAGAAAACAGGTCCGGAAACCTGCCATAACAATGATTTCTCTTTGCTATCGAGGCAGGCGGTGACTCGCCGCCGACTAGATGGGCCCCCGTTAATGCCGTCACAAGATACAGCCAGGGGCAACACCGGTGTAGGCGGCTCAGGAGTGTAGAGAGGTGTACACCGCTTTCTGCGCAGTGGCTTGATAACCGCTGCATCAACTTGCGACTTACGCAAATTCACACTTCCACCCCTGGAGCATAAAGCTCTGACGACTCCTCTCTGGACGGCAAATTAAGGCAAGCCAGAGCTGAGAGTCCTGCGGGTTCCACTCCGACCGACGAAGACACACCGGAGGCGGGGACCCTGACCGGCTCTCGGGAACACTCGGGTCCGTGGGGTCGTTACTCCCCAACAGCTCGACACAAGCTGCCCTGTGGCCATATTATTGCCTATGTTATGTAATAGTATCCATTTACAATAGTTGCGTACACTCGTAGTACCTACTGCTAAATGTTTTACCACGGTTTTGTCAGTGTTACGTGATTATTGACTGCGACTATCACGTGTATTGGCGGAGGCTGGATGAGGCTTAAAACTAGCATCAAGAGGTCATAGATTGGCGCCTTAACCCCCTTACCGCATGAATAAAAAATATATTGTTGAAATTTGAACTCTAATGGCAATCAATAGAGTTCAATTTTATAACGGCCATATATGGCTTCTATGCGGTAAGTGGTTAAATGAGCCGCGCACTTATAAGCTGGCAGCACGAAACTAATGTTTTTTAGAATTGTTCTGTGCCTCTTACTGATGATTTGATGAAACAGGTTACAGGATTACTTTACAAAAAACTGCAACCAAACGTTTTGATGATGATGATAGATTGTATAGGAATATGTACGTATGGTCTCTATTCCATTATCATCAGCCTTTAACCGTCCACTGCTGGGCAACGACCTTTCCTATTGCCTATGCGTATGGTCCATAATCGCCACGCTGGGCAATCGGGTTGGCGATCGCAGTAGTGTGTCCAGTCTAATGACGCTGCTGCCCATCATCAATCTTCGATAAATAAATGGTCTGTGACACTTCTATTCCTTAGTCGACTCTTACGTTGCCCACGAAAAGAGTTGGGTTGGTGACAAAATGTATTCTTACTGCCGTCACCACACGGCATTTCGCCATAGTAAAGTAGTAAAAAAAAAACAGTTCCATTTAGCATATTAATTTCATGAGACAAAGTGGTTCATGAGTAGTTCGCTTTATTCCTCGTCTGTATCCTGAGCTGAAAGTTGTCGCAAGGCTTCATCATGACGTTGAACCGGACGCGCAGCGGACTGCGGAGCTGGTCGCGAGGCAGCGTGGCCGGCGGCAGCAGCTCGTAGCGCCGCACCAGCGTCGCCAGGGCCGTCTTCGCTGACATCATCGCGAACTTACTGGCTGAAATTCATGGATTTTCATTGTTCATATACGTATTCAACGTTCAAACCAAAGGCTAAGCTGCGCAGAGCCACGGTGGGGACTTCGACTCGGCGCGGCTCAGTTCGGGTCGTGATTGGCATCGTGACGAGTTTCCTGCCGAGGTCAGAAAGCGCACTTTACCCTGAAGTACTAGTTGTGGCATCAAACTGATCCAACTGACCAACTAACTCAAAAGGAGTAGGTGCTTGATCTTTATCCCACTCAATATATTTTGAGGGTGTGAAAAAGAGTTAAAAGGGAAGTTTTCATAAGTATTTAAAAAAAATGCCAAGACAATTTTTGACTCGCTATTAACTCATTCCGTGATTCCTTAAATCTTAAACCTCAACAGGCAGAGTCTACAAGGGGACAAGAGGTCAAATCGGCGATCGTAAAAGCTACACTACTGGCCACCAGAATAAAGCGGTAAATTCAAAAACATTTGCCACCTTTCGTACTAACAAACCGGTCACATAGAGTAAACGCAAAGGATGATCACCGATGCAGTTCCGGAGCGAGTAGCTGAAGGGCGCGAACTGCGCGGGGTGCCGCAGCGGCTGCAGGAAGCGCTCCGGGCGGAAGTGGTCCGCGTCGGCGCCCCAGCGAGCCGCGCTCCGCTGGAGCGCGCGCACGTGCAGCATCAGCCCCATGCCCGGCGCCAGCGCGCAGCCGTTCGCTGCCGACACACAACACTCACTACATGCTCTGACTATTTGCAGTTCTGTACTGGGTGTCCTAAATTATTATGCACATACATGCTCCTGGGGAACTACCACAATGTACTAATGCTGCTATGTTAGTCACATTTATGCAATCATGGTAACCCCACTGATCATAACTCGAACTATTCGTACTACGAGTAATACGTTTTGTTATATTAATGTGAACAAGTTGAGCTATTATTGATTCTGTTGACGAGATTAGCTTTGCTTCGGAAAAAAGTGTGTGGACGCACTTATCATGGGTTTAAATACTCACTCAGTATACTCGTAACTTTAACAGAAGTTAGTACAGTGGTCTATGAGGTCAAGTCAAACACACCGTCTATAGACGATACTGACTGACTTGATACTGTATCTTAATTAATTTGAATACCTAGCTGATATTTGCCTGCTGGATTTATTTAGTTTCTACTAACATAAAGGACAAACCTGATATCAAACGTGACCATAGGACCATATTAAAATAGTACCTAACAGAAATTCCATAGAAAGTATAGTTACTCTGTTCAGAGTTTTTGCACTTCATTGTATACATGGAACATAAGAGTATATGAAAAAACTGTAATCCAGAACAGTCACCACATAATAATATATGAAAGCGGCCAGGGTGCTACCAAATATTTGAGCAGACGTCAATTATCGTGGGGTAAAAGTGCACGTCCTAATATTTTCGAGCACCAACGGTCCCCAACAGCAACGTACGCAGTGTGAGAGGCTCGTGCACGTCCCGGACGACGACGGGCGCGGGCGGGTACAGCCGGAGCGCCTCCTGGAACACCAGCTCCAGGTACTGCAGCCGCGGCAGCTCCCGCCACGTCACCGGCCGCTGCGACTCGCCGAACACCGAGCGCAGTCTGCGGAACATGTGAGCTGAATCATTTGCTTGACAGGATTTTAAGGATGCTTGTAGAACACGTTTTTGCCGTTGTTTCTTGTTACTTAATCTTTTATATGCCTGATCCCGTAATTCCTGTATCGTCGTTATTAAATAGGTGACGTTAATTTCCCGTCTGAATGTTAAGTTTTTTTTATTGCTCTTCGTCAAGCCTTAGATGTCACCATGAATGTCATTAATGACCGGTCATTTATAATAAATATCGGTCAGTTATTGAAAATGACGGTCACTTTGCAACTCTACCTACACCGATTTACAGTTTCTAAAGTTACGAGAACGTAGTCGTATTTTAAATACAAAACTCTCGTAAGACTCATTCATACTACGTTTTTTACGTAGAATAAAGGTCTTCGCACACTGTAACAACTCAACGGCGAATCGACTCTATGCCAAATATTTAAATTTAAACCCTATGTCATATTATGTTCCAGGTTTAATTTCAAAAAATAATAAAGTAGTGTACAATGAGTGGTCGCGTCGTACACTACACCGACACTTTCGTCACACATTGACCACACGTTGTCAAAGCGGCAACTATGCGTTTGCGACTGACTATTCATCGAGGTAGAGTTGCTGCGGAATTTTATTTTATTTTATTTGGCGTAGAGTTGTGATCATGTGCGAAGACTTCAATGCTCGCCGCCGCCCACGCTGAGTTCTCGATCGCGGCCATAGATTATATTGAATATGATCGCGGCCGCGGCCCACAGTCTTCGTCGTGCAGCTATGATGATTGGCTATTGAGAGAGCAGCTCATTATATGGAGCGAAACATGCCGAGCATTTTCCGATTCAAAAAACGAAAGTAGTGGAATATAAATTTAGTATGAACGTAGTGGTAGTACACACTCTTGATAAACCTTGTCCTGCACGCGTGGATGGCGAGACAGCAGCACGGCGGTGAAGCCGATGGCGAGGGCCGTCGTGTCGGTGCCCGCCGACACCAGCGACAGGCACTCCTCTCGTAGCTGCTCGTCCGAGTACCCGAGGGCTCCTCCCGACGACTCGATCATCAGCTCCAGGAAGGTCTTAATCCGCTCTGCGCCGTCTAAAATGTCGGATGGTAACCGTTGCAATGTAACTGTCGTGTTGCAACTTGTAATATTGTTTTAAGCTTATATGCGCCAATTGGAGCGTGGGGGGGGTCCCGTAATGTCGTCCCGACGAATACGATTAAACAGAGTGAATGTTTTACTGCTGCTCCCTAAACCTACTAGAGGTTCTAAACGAACGAGTCGAAACTGTTTGTTTGAATACCATATCTATGCCATGTCAGCCTCCGTAGCGTAGACATGGCAGTGACCCTGTTTACGAAGCTTGAGGTTCCGGGTTGGAATCCCGAAGATAATGATGATGATATGGCTGTCTTTGTATTTAAGTATCTATGTACCTGTATGTGTATATCTATAATTCATATCATTATATTAATTACGTCGTCACTTGGTACCCAAATTACAAGCCTTAATTGAGTTTACCGTGGGACTAAGTCGATTTGTGTAAGATGTCCCAAGATATTTTTTACAAGATATTTTCTTGCTCTTGCTCACCGTCATTAGTCTCCTGCTCTGCCAGTTGCTTTCTTTTAGCATTTAATGTCTGTAGAAAAGACAAGTTTAGTTTAAACGCATGATTAAGTAATAGTTTTTATCCCGTATCATTAAGAGCAAATAGCGTCCCATATTGCCTTCTACTTTGATATTTTCATATTTTATAGAAAAATATATTTTCAGGCATTCCAAACCAAAAATGGGCGCCAGATAAGAACTAGGAATAAGAATCTAGGTTGTAAGTTGTAAGCAAATATTATTTAGGTTGTATTGACTATTGTGTGTGAAATAAAAACTAGACTACGTTTATTATTAGTTTGTACATATGTTGAATGCTAAATAAGCACAGTAATGTAAAAGGTAGGTAAGCGCCATCTACTTATGTAGGTATAATAATAATTATACCCTTGACTTCTCTCTACATCTTGTAGATTCTATATTACCTGAATATGTATTTATTGTGTGAATATAAATATAGGTACACGTCAAACAGCATGTCAGTATCGACACACGTATGCCATGCAAAAACAGACAGGTCAAGGTTGGATAACTACGATGTTCAAAATAAAAATAATAGCAAAGCGACAAACTTCATGAAAAAAGTCGAAGGCAGTTTGTCTTGCGTCGACGAACATCTTGTATTGTGTGGTGCGCCGGTAGAGCCAGTCCCAGTGGAGCCAGGGCGCCAGCATGCGGCGCGCCAGGCAGCGCGCGCCCACCGCGAACGCGTCTAAGAACGGGTGGTGGCCCTCTTTTTGAGCGTTCAGTTTCACACCCAGAACTGTTTCTGTAAGCCATAATTATGGAACTCTTAGAAAAAACTCTACGGGAGCGAAACGTGAACAATGACGCTAAAGGATAGGAAAAGATTGGAAGCATTTGAGATGTGGGTCTGGAGACGGATGGAAGGCATAAGTTGGAAGGATAAAGTAACGAATGAGGAGGTGCTGCGTAGAGTGGATGAGAAGAGAACAATCATGAACACCATCGAAGTGAGACGCGGAAAGATGATTGGACACTTGATCCCTCACGACCATTTCTTCAAAACCATCCTTGAGGGCAAGATAGAAGGTAGAAGAGGGAGAGGCAGACCAAGACGAAGCTACATGGACCAAGTGATGGAAAGAGCGGGGGTGGTATCATATCAGTGTCTCAAAGTGCTAGCACAAGATAGAGAGGGCTGGAAGTTACTCCACCGACAAGAGAATATCTCTTAAGTTTATGATGATGATGATGATGAGAAAAAACTCGCACTTGACCGGTTTTTTTATTTACTTCTCTGTTGGTCTCTCACAGGGAGATATAAGTGCTAGAGTAGAAAAAAACAATTTTGTGGTTAGCCCCATTATTTAGTGGTGTCTTACCGCAAACGGAATCAAAAGTGTAGGCGGTGACGTAGGGCCAGAGCGCGAAGTCGCCTCGGCCGGCGCGCGCGCGCAGCCGCTCCGCCAAGATGGCGCTCTGCGCGGCGAACACCGGCGCGAGCCGCTGCAGCCGCCTCATGCCGAACGAGGGCGCCATCACCTTGCGGCGGGAGCGCCAAATCTTGCCTGCGAACATCAAACCAACGATTTATGATACAGTACTCCAGAGGAAACGTTCACAACTACCAATTTATCTGCTCATTTAGAAACGTCAACGATCTCCTGATTAGTTAATGTCTGCCGCTTGATAAATATCGCTGTTAAAAGGAGAAGGAACACGTATTATTATTTTTTTTATATATTTGGGGCATCAACAGCAGTAGATAAGAAATTTGCAAAATTTAAATAATCCGACGATTTTTTATAATTATATGTATATATGTATAGTAGTTTATACCTAATTTTAATTCATTTCTGTAATAAACGTAAGAGTATCATGAAATAAGAAATATAAATAAATAAATATCTTGAGACAATATTTACACTACTCCACCTAAGCGCGAGGAAATATTTAATAGATAGGTAGGAACAAGTATATAATTATAGACACTTAAATATATAAACAGCCATGACCAAGATACAAATATTTGTGATTAATAGTTAAATACACAAATAATGCCCTCGTTGGGATTCGAACCCGGAACCTCTAGCTTCGTTGGCAAGAGTTGGGGTGATGACAAAGGCATTTATTACTGCCGTCACCACACGGCATAAAGTGGTGAAATAGCACAGTTATTGTTTTAATATACTCAATTGTTACTTACTTGGAGCGAAAACGATCCCGTCACCGAATATAAGTCGCATGAACCGCGTGGTGGCGTAGTCCTTCTCCAGACAACTCCTCGCCGCCAGCGCCAGCGACTCGGGGTCCGAAATCACTGACGATAATATTATCATTACATACATTCTCATACGAAAATGTACGCGAATACTCGTTCTAACTATATCGCGAAATTTTTGAACAGCCTCCCAATTAGCGTTAAACAAC
>JALPQI010019138.1:0-17632 GCA_025490895.1 Thaumatotibia leucotreta
CCAAAAAGTATATATTTTTAAAAACTACAATAAATATGCTATCTTGTAGTATTTTTTTTATTTTCATATATTTATTTGGTAATACTTATATAACGCAACAATCAAAATAAAAACGGTGATTATTTTACCTTAATACAAATAATATTTTTTTTATATATGAAAATCCTCATGTTTATTATCAAAAATGAATTCCCCGTGTCTGTTTTATATGAAAATGATACCAAACAATGAATAGTAGGCGTAAATATTAGACGAAAAATGTTTAAACATAATCCTTCCGTTCGCACATTCACCCCCCTCCCCCCTTGTTCAGGGGGGGAACTGGTTTTCCCTCCACATCTAAAAATATTTATTTTTACACCCTCTAGCTCTGGTAAAAATTACAAAACTGTAACTCACAGCGCACAATTTTTTCCATTTGGACCTCTACTAATGGTGTATGTGAAATCCCTAATAAGTTGGGACCACGCAAAATAGGACGTTTGTAGTCGAGTTGCGTAAAAAATGGCCAGAATACAATACAATAAATACATAGTCAGCCACGACTAAGGAATAAATATTTATGATAAATAAATAGACAAATAATGCCCTCGTCGGGATATAAAAAAAACACAATCAAATTGCAGCGAACGCATCTTAAATCTACTAGCGCCAGCGGCAGAATAGTAGTTTATGCAACTGTACGTAATGCCTGATTACGTATAGATGCATACACTACTTTATCTACACACATATCATAAGTGCTCTAAGATGCGTTCAGAAACAAAGCCTTCTCATATTTGGCTCTCGACTTTTGCGGCAACAGGTTGTTAGTTGCGGTCATAGCTGCATTGAGTATGTCCGGCGGAGGGCTCATATCGTTATCCGAGTCACTGCCACTCATTATTATCAGTATTATTACAAAGTATTCACAATTTTTCACTTGTAGTAGTAAGCCAACAAACAAAAGACAGCTCGGAATGGCAGCCATTTGAATCTCTGTAATTTTTTTTTAATCATAGACAATCGAGTGATTCTTGTGTCACTCGATATGAAAATATCGTCCGATTGTAACTAAAAAACATACTGAATTAACTTTTTGTGTCGATGACTGACTGAATATCTATAGATACCAGAATAGACACCCCACTTCAATCTGACAACTGTTCCAAATTTAAAACTCATAACCTCCGGATCGCATATAATGTTAACTTTATGTATGTGCCAAGTTCTGATGGTGGGTAATGCTGGTCATTGTCTATTGTTTCTGAACGCATTTTAGGGCACTTAACGATGTTTGTGTAGATAAAGGTATATTGAAGTATATTGAAAAATATACTCACAAATCCGTTGACCATAACTTTGGTAAGAGCTTCCAAGGCTTCATTCTGCTGAAGGTGGAAAAGCACAGACTTGCTATCCTTGAGATACTGCCCGCCTATGTTGCTGATAAGCTGCTTTGGCATTAGTTGCATCAGGAGTTTGTTTGGCCACGTGTCGACTTTCAGTTCTGGTTCTATGTCCTTTGAGTTTGCTGATACCTGAAAGGTTAATAGAAATAAGTTTATTCGTAATAAACACATAACCATTGTCTCTGCATGCCTGTTTTTTTTATCTTTAGCATTGGTATAATTCTGTATATTGTATTCTTGTATCCTATATGCGTGTGGGGACGGCCAGTAAGAATACATTTGTCACCACCCCAACTCCTCCTTCGGGTGTCGTAAGAGTCGACTAAGGGATTAAGTGTCACTGACCATTATTTGACAAAATATTGATGATGGGCAGCAGCGTCATCACACGTCACACATTACTGCGATCGCCAATCCGCTTGCCCAGCGTGGCGATTATGGGCATTTACCTCCTAATGTGTCTATACGCATGCATAGTTAATAGGAGAGGCCTACGTCCAGCAGTGGACTATCATAGGCTGATGATGATGATGATGATATGCGAAAACCTGTAATTGGCTTTTCTGTTACATATTGTACAAAACCTGTATTTGTTATTGTTAGTTGTTGGTTTTCTGAATAAATAAAATAAAATAAATCACAATATACAGAAACGAAGAAGAAAAATACAAATAATAAAGTGTATGCTACGAAATGGCCTCATCTCAGCATGTTGCTAGCGAGTGCCAGCGCTGGTCTTCCCATGAGGCCATCACGTGAACAGTTACATTATTTAATACATTTTAGAGCTAGAAGAGTGGATTTTTAACCTTTTGAACGCCACAGTCAGCTACAGACAACAACGGAAGACATAATATATGACGCCAATGCAGTGCAATTTCGCTTAAAAATATTTGATAATTGTCATATAGGACCACTTTAGCCAAGAAAAATACGAATATTATTGAAAAAATATGTGTACAATTTTATTACCTATCTCGGAATTTTGAACTTACAATGTGTGTGTAGGTAGATACTTGACAACTTTTGCACTCAAAATTCCGATCACAGATATCAGATACCTTTGACTTCGATTGTACCTAATAATGGTGTATTCCACAAGAATGTAGGGTACGCGACGCCGTTTTTCAATTACATCTAAGAAAGTTACGAATACAATTTATGGTGTATCTAATTTTTATCTCTGGGTGTTTGTATTTATGGAGAATTCTCTTATAATACGTTTAGAAATATATGGAAATATACTATATAGCTGTCAGAGTCGTCACGTTCCCGACAAAGTAGACTTTTTCGTGGAATGCACATAATACAATGTGCCCATGAGGAAAGGGAAAAAATTCAACAGCGGATTTCTGACCAAATTTGAAGTTAAAAATGAAAAAACGAAGTTTTCTGAATTCAGTCTATTTTAAGAGAAAATTAGATTTTTTCTTAAAACCGTTTTAGACCGTTACGCTATGATAAACGCATTTTAGGAAACGATTTTGTCACCATGTTGTCTTAGTCTTGTCACACTTAATTGACAGACATGAAATGAACAAAAAAACTTTAATTACCTAGCAAATGTAAAAAAAAAACTTAAAGTGCATTTTTTGCGATAGTTTCATTAATAAAATCCTGTTTTTGTGTATCAAGGCATTCAAAACATCAAAAAATAAACTATTAAAAATATTTTTTGCAGATTTGACCAAAACTCATTTAACATTTTTTGCTTCTTTTACTCTCACGAATATGCTATTAGAATTTTTCCCTTTCCTAATGGGCACCTTGCATACTCACTTGGCACGGCAGATGCTTGGTGACCTTCTGCTGGTCGCCAGGGTTCTTCCCTTTCTCCATCCACTCGAGCACGCCGCTCCATATGTACGTGCGTTGAGGAGTGGGTGCCCCGGAAGACGGGCCGGCTGCCATCAAGCCGGGCATGCGTTGTGTACCGGGCTATAATGAAAAGGAGTTACAAATACCTGAGTGCACTGGACTCACTTGGCACGGCAGATGCTTGGTGACCTTCTGCTGGTCGCCAGGGTTCTTGCCCTTCTCCATCCACTCGAGCACGCCGCTCCAGATGTACGTGCGTTGAGGAGCTGCCCCGGAAGACGGGCCTGCTGCCATCATCCCGGGCATACGTTGTATACCGGGCTATACGAGCCCCGATGCATATGTTCTCGTCCAGTTAGACAGTTTTTCGAGATTATCCCGTTCATCCGGGGGAAAAGGTTTAGAGACAGAACCTTCACTATTCAATAGTAGTACTAAATTAGTTTCTTTGAGTATAAAATATTTGGATTTAATAAATCAGAATTAAAAAAAAAAACTATTTTACGAGAGGTATTTTTAAAAAAAAATGTCCACAATTTTTAAATTTGTAAATAATCAATGAATGTAAAGAACGCCATTAATATTAAAGACGACATGGTACACCTGATGCACTGCGAATTTTGCGTCAAGCTTATAAGCGCGGAATTACGGTGGTGATTTGGTGAACGAAAATATAATTTAGACACTGGTTTGTTAAAATCGATTTATTAAACAACAAAAGCGTACTTCAGATTGTTGTGTCTCTTGAAATGTAGTACATTAACCATGACTAACGTTCATACAATTTATCATTAGCATAATGTGATCATTTTTAAAATATTCAAAAATTTTTAAAAATTGTTTCGAACTAGACGAACTCCACTGCATCGGGGCTCGTAATGAAAAGGAGTTAAAAATCCTGAACCTGACTGGACTCACTTGGCATGGCAGATGCTTGGTGACCTTCTGCTGGTCGCCAGGGTTCTTGCCCTTCTCCATCCACTCGAGAACGCCGCTCCAGATGTACGTGCGTTGAGGAGTGGCCCCGGAAGACGGGCCAGCTCCCATCATGGGCATGCGTTGTATACCGGGCTATAATCAAATGAGTCTATTCTCGAGGAGTTGAATATCAAGACGAGACTCTCTACCGTCTGCATCCAACGTGTCCTCAGCTTCTTCGGCCACCTGGCCAGGTCTGGCCCAGGGAGCTTGGAGAAGACCTTATTCACCGGCCGTATGGCAGGAAGAAGGTTCAGAGGACGTATGCCCACACGATGGGCGGACACAGTCACTGCTGCAACTGGAACCACCTTCCAGGGTAGCATGCACCAAGCGCTGAATCGTGCAGCTTGGAGAGTGTTGGTGCAGGGCGCCTGCAGTCATCACGTCCCTCAGTCATGAGGCTACGACGAAGAAGAAGAATGAAAAGGAGTTAAAAATCCTGAACCTGACTGGACTCACTTGGCACGGCAGATGCTTGGTGACCTTCTGCTGGTCGCCAGGGTTCTTGCCCTTCTCCATCCACTCGAGCACGCCGCTCCAGATGTACGTGCGTTGAGGAGTGGCCCCGGAAGACGGGCCTGCTGCCATCATCCCGGGCATGCGTTGTATACCGGGCTGTAATGAAAAAGAGTTAAATTCGGTAAATGTGAGCCAGATTCGCCTATGTCCAGAAAAAAGTTCATGCTATTATATCGCAAACTGCCGAATGCTACTTATATAGTAAAACAGCGTGAGCTTTTTTGCGATCTTGAGCAGTCAATGATAACCAGGATATTAATAAACACTTATGTATGTACAATCGACAACACAGCTGTGAATACAGACAAAGTGCCAGAAATATGTATACACACCTTTATGTCCAGTGGCCTATACCACAAAACTTTACAAGCGTACAATTCTACAAAATTGTAAAATTGCCATACAAAAAGTTGACAATTTTGTAGAATTGTACGCTTGTAAAGTTTTGTGGTATAGGGGCCAGGTAATGAGGTTCTGTTTACATATTTTTGGCACTTTGCCTGTGTTCACAGGTTTGTTGTTGATTGTACTGCTGTTGATGCCCCAAATAAATAAAATACACGTTTGGCAAATGAACGGTAAAAATCTAAAGGCGTCGGTTTGTGAATATGTAGGAAACATTCGAAACTCAACTTTTATGAAATACTATTATTGTAATGGATAAAATGAACAGGGTTCGGAACGTCGGTATGTAATCGCCAATCGTTTTATTTCATGAATAATTATCGCGGTAATCGAAAAAAATATTAAAAAAGGTTTTTACATGAAACTTTATTTACACCTCATATAATTCGTTCAGTCCAGACGCACAGATTTGTCATATAAAATTTTTCACCTTTTGACTTTATTACATCTGAACTGAGTCGAAAAGTGGTAGGTGATTCATATATTAGATTAGGCAAGACCTATTTCTTTGGCCAACACACTGCTGCCAAGGAAAAAAATGTAGGTGAAAAAATTAAGAAAAGCTCCTGTTGTATGTAGATGCATTGCATCCTATCCATATTAAGCATTTGTTTTGTTTGTGTTTGCATTTAATAGTAGTTTATGCAACTGTACGTAAGGCCTGATTGTGATTACGTATAGTTGCATAAAACTTTATTTACACACATATCATAAGTGCTCTAAGATGGGTTCAGGAACTGTAGGAAAATGACATGCATTGTTATGTTATTACTGCTGTCAGGTCAGTATAAATAATAGGTAGAAAAATTTACAATAAAAAAATAAATACATACGGTCCATTCATCCTTAGCTGTCTTATCTAGTAAACAACTTTCTAACCTAAAAGTACACGTTTTCTGTTGTAATCTGTTGTTTCCTTGATTAAAAATTAAGCAATTTACTAATCACTACGGACGGAGTGCACAAATACGGACTCAGGTATTTTGGTATACGCAAATATGGCAGTTTACAACAGAAAACGTGTACTTTCAGGTTAGAAAGTTGTTTACTAGATAAGACAACTAAGGATGAATGAACTTTAAACATAGGGATACAAATTATTTATCAGTATTATTACAAAGTATTCACAATTTTTCACTTGTAGTAGTAAGCCAACAAACAAAAGACAGCTCGGAATGGCAGCGATTTGAATCTCTGTATTTTTTTTTTAATCATAGACAATCTAGTGATGTCACTATTCTTGTGTCACTCGATATGAAAGTATCGTCCTATTGTAACTAAAAAACATATAAATACATATTGAATTAACTTTTTGTGTCGATGACTGGCTGAATATGGCTAAAGATACCAGAATTCTATCTAAAGATACAAAACTCATTACCTCCGGAAAATACGTATTTAATGTTAACTTTATTTATGTGCCAAGTTCTGATGGTGGGTAATGCTGGTCATTGTCTATTGTTTCTGAACGCATTTTAGAGCACTTAACGATATTTGTGTAGGTAAACATGTATCGTCTATTTGAATAGGTGACTTCTACATAGAACAACGTGTCGGGGCGGACTGCGGCGGTGGCCACCGCTGCGACAGTACCTGCGGCGGGTAGGACGGCTGCGCCAGCTGTGTGAGCAGCGCAGAGTTGTTGGCGTAGAGCGGGTTGCGCGGCGCCAGCCAGCCCGAGTTGGGCCGGACGGCGGGGGCCACCGCTGCGACAGTACCTGCGGCGGGTAGGACGGCTGCGCCAGCTGTGTGAGCAGCGCAGAGTTGTTGGCGTAGAGCGGGTTGCGCGGCGCCAGCCCGAGTTGGGCCGGACGGCGGTGGCCACCGCTGCGACAGTACCTGCGGCGGGTAGGACGGCTGCGCCAGCTGTGTGAGCAGCGCAGAGTTGTTGGCGTAGAGCGGGTTGCGCGGCGCCAGCCAGCCCGAGTTGGGGCGGACGGCGGTGGCCACCGCTGCGACAGTACCTGCGGCGGGTAGGACGGCTGCGCCAGCTGTGTGAGCAGCGCAGAGTTGTTGGCGTAGAGCGGGTTGCGCGGCGCCAGCCAGCCCGAGTTGGGCCGGACGGCGGTGGCCACCGCTGCGACAGTACCTGCGGCGGGTAGGACGGCTGCGCCAGCTGTGTGAGCAGCGCAGAGTTGTTGGCGTAGAGCGGGTTGCGCGGCGCCAGCCCGAGTTGGGCCGGACGGCGGTGGCCACCGCTGCGACAGTACCTGCGGCGGGTAGGACGGCTGCGCCAGCTGTGTGAGCAGCGCAGAGTTGTTGGCGTAGAGCGGGTTGCGCGGCGCCAGCCAGCCCGAGTTGGGGCGGACGGCGGTGGCCACCGCTGCGACAGTACCTGCGGCGGGTAGGACGGCTGCGCCAGCTGTGTGAGCAGCGCAGAGTTGTTGGCGTAGAGCGGGTTGCGCGGCGCCAGCCAGCCCGAGTTGGGCCGGACTGCGGCGGTGGGACGGAACTGCTGCGGTCGCGGCGCCGCCGCTGGCGCTCCACGGCCTTGTCTGAGGACAAATCGATCTCTCAAACACTTGAAACATGTGTGATCTCCGCGACCATATATAACCCAACGTCTAACGCCAGCTTAAAAATGCCCCCAAAAACAAATGTTCAATTGTGCCAAGATGGACAGGACATAGCGCTTTTCTTAACACCGCGCATATTTCGGCGCAACATATTTGACAAAATGTTTTTAGAATATAACCAATCAAAACTTTGATGGACCAATCACAACTATTTTGAAATGACAGTTGAAGTTATTATAGGTGTCAACCTGGTGAAATTCATTACCGTGATGAATTGAAAAGGGGGTGAAACTAGTCAACTAAAATTCAGCACCGTTTTTTAAAGGCAATTTAGTATGACGTGGGGCTTCCATGTTTTATTTGTTCGTAGTGTGATCTAGACACATGGAATCATGGCAAATCAAGTTCATCAATTCAATATTATTTGTGAGCAGTTTTTTTTATGTTACACTACTATGTATATATATATATATATATATACACGGTGGAATTTAATCGGTGAACAGGAACCCATTTTTCTAATTCAGTAATCGATGGCGGCCACGTTTATGTAGTACTTAAGTGGAACCAAGTTTTAAACATAACAAATCTTTATGTTGAAATTAAAATTTATTGTCACCCTACTAATGGCTTAGTCTGAAAAGTTTAATACCTCTTTTCAAACTATCAACTATCAGCCATAGAAACTTAAAACATGAATGAGCAATAACCACTCACATGCTTTAATTTTTGCGATAGACTCTATTCCTATGTAAAATAAGAGCGATGCATGGCTGATAGTTTGAAAAGAGGTATTAAACTTTTCAGACTAAACCATTAGTAGGGTGACAATAAATTTTAATTAAAGTTTAATTTCAACATACAAATTTGTTATGCTAAAAAAAAACTTGGTTCCACTTAAGTACTACATAAACGTGACCGCCATCGATTACTGAATTAGAAAAATGGGTTCCTGTTCACCGATTAAATTCCACCGTGTATATATATATATAAATTTTAATATTAGATGTCATACACCAAAGAAAAAAGTTTGCCAACGCCGGAGGTGGGATTTGAACCTACGTCTTCGGCTTTTGCGGCTGACCGTGAGCGGTCGAATTTCTCGAGTATATGTAATATGATTAATATGTTTTAAGGCTAGGCGCCTTTGACCACACTCTGAGGGGCAAGCAATACGTGCTAACAGCCTCATTTTCGTCATTCTGGTATAGCGTGGTTTAATGTAAATAATCAAGACTATTTAAAGAATAAAATGTGCTTAACAGTACAAAAATCATGTGCCAATTTTAATTCAAAATTACGAATTTAAATATTAGAATGTCACATACCAAGGAAAAAATACCTAAGTTTACTAACGCTTAAGTGTTTATCCCACTCATAAACTTCGGTATTTAATTGGTAATCTAATATTTAAATGTACATAATCTAGTAACTGGAGTTCGAGGCCAAAGAATCTACGAAAATATTGCCACAACAATGGAATGTTCTTACAATAGTAAATCCTTATTTTCTAAAAACAGACGTTGAGATATGTTATTTATTGGTAATTTTAATTCTTTAATTTATAGAAACAATATTATTTAATTATTTTCACGTAAATATAAGATATTTTAATAAAAACTTAATTATCCGCAATTATTAGTAACAAAGTTGGTATTGCGCTGGTATCACCCCAGGTGTTAATAACATTTGGTACAGCAATTTAACTACACATAAATTAAAAGGTAGTTATGGTTAAATTACTAAGCAGTATAAGTACTATACTATACTATTACTAAGCCGTTTTAACCCGTAATAAGGCAGGGGTGCCTTATTACGGGTTAAAATTATGGGAAAGAAATTTGGAAATGTAAAATGAAAGCATTTTTTGTATTTTATTTTTTATTTGTCTTCTTCATCACTTATCCTCCTGAGCCCTGGGTAAAAATCGGGTACACTCCCATAAAAGCCGAGATACCTTTATGACGCCCAAATAATTTGTAAAAGAAATGTTTAAAATATACCTCTTAGAGTATATAACCAACTTTGTTCCAACAAAAATGTGACAAACTCATTTTAAACCTTAAAATAAGCCACAGTAACAGTTCAGGACTCAACACTGATGGTGTTATAAAGGACTCTCGGCTTTTATGGGAGTGTACTCGATTTTTACCCAGGACTCAGGAGGATAAGTGATGAAGAAGACAAATAAAAAATAAAATACAAAATTTTTTTTCATTTTACATTTCCAAATTTCTTTTCCATAATTTTAAGGCACCCCTGCCTTATTACGGGTTAAAACTGCTTAGTAATAGTATAGTATAGTACTTATACTGCTTAGTAATTTAACCATACCTACTGTCTTAAAAAATATGGCACGCTGTCGTATATGTTCACTGGTAATTAAACTTCTTTTTAAAATAGGCTTTGAAACGTCGGCTCTTATCATTTTAAGTTCTTTACAAGAAAATTTTGTCATATCAATGTTAGTTAAGAGAAAAGAAAAGTTTTTAGGTAGGTATTTACGTGTTTTTAGAAAATCTTAGTTGTGACAGCCATATTAAACAAAAAGGCGTACAAACATTACACAGGTATATAATGTTTTTATTAGGAATTATTTTAAATAAATAAATTAAATAACAAAAAGGTTGTGGAAACCTGAAAACTTTATTTGACAATGACATAAGATACTTTGACGGATTTGACAATAACGCATCTGTCGTAGTTTCGTTGGCCTCGAACTCCAATTACTAGATTAGTAGTGTTACTACTTAAAAAAATACAAATAATATTTTTTTCATTAAAACAATTTGAGTTTTTTTCACAAAAATATAAAAATTATCAAATAAAAGAAAGATAGGTACCCGTTAAACGGTGAATCTTCAGTATCCAGTAATTCCTGACACACATTTCGTAACGAACACTTTTCAAAACACGTTGTACCGCAACGCGTGGTTACACATTTCGGGAATTTCCGCACTTTGTGAAGATTATTATCAATCGTTTGGGTCGACTTATCGGTCTTCCCCATACTTGTAATTAAATACGTACACTTTTATTATTTATAAATAAACATGTATACTTTTTAAATAGCCTCGGTTCACGGCAAACCCCAAGTATAACCACGGAATTTTATTTTCATTATGAATCACGTAACTCCAAACACGAATAAATAATTTCTGACGAATTTTAAAGTTTATTCCTCAAAATTTGGCTCAAACAATTTTTTTTATATTTATATGTCTGGAAACAGGTATAAATATACTACATTTAAATACATTTGAATATTTTTTCAACTAATACGTGTCACTAAATGATAAAAGAGATGAATTTTAATATCGTTTAAATTCACGCACATCAGTTTAGCAACTATTTTAGTGTTATTATAATACCCCGGTCACAAAACCACCAACCTCCCAGAGATAACAAATATAACTGATTGGGAATACCCACACAGTACTGTAATAGCTATTTATAATATTTATATGGAACTTCGGGAATTAAGATTACTCATTGTTTATACTTAATTATACTGCCCCGTTTTGTTCATTTTTGTGTAACAAGGTTAATGTCAGCGTCATTTTGGATTTTTGCCTAGCTTTAGGGCGATTGTGCACCACAATGAATTTTACTGTCCGGCAGACCGAGTTTTCATGGTCCGATATGGCATGAAAAAAACGCATGATTGGCTTGTGCACTTGTCCGTCTTTTTACTCGGAGGTGCGGCATAGTAGCATGAAAAAAACGGATGATTGGCTTGTAAAATCGGACTATCGGGGACGGTAAAAGTCAGTGCAATTCCGGACGCAGTGCACAAGCATTAATACGTTTTTCATAGCTGTCATCTCGGATCAGAAAAATACTGTCCGGAATGGGGAAAAGTAAAATGTCGGACGGTAAAATTACGTATAGTGCACAAGCTACTACATACATTTAATGGCGTGTCATATCGGACCGTAAAAAACCGGACTACCGGACGGTAAAAGTCAGTGTAGTGCACAAACGCCCTTAGGGAGAAGCCGAACAAAAATAAATACGTTTTTGTATTTTTTTTCATTTTTTATATACTTTTATCGCCAGCTGTACTTTCTTTAATTATTTCATCTAGTACTGATTAAGACGAGTCTAACGAGCCCGAATTTCATACGGTTACGTCGTTTCGTTTCCTAGTTCCTGTGGCCACCTTCCGACTCCGGAGACCAGCTCCATCTTATCATTATATTGCGTTGTCATTTGTCTCATACATCTACATAAAATTTTAAGTCAATCGGTAACCGGGAAGGCAGATTTAAGGATTCGTTAAAATGTAATGATTGACAGAAACTTGTTTGAACTTTTACCTACATTTTAGTTTGTTAACACTATTTAAAACAACCTATGAATCTCCAGGTCTTTTATACCCTATCATGTTCCTGAACATCTTGTGCGTAGGTACATTACCTATTTTGTTTATTATGCCTGTTGGTGTTCTATTAGTTTACGGATAGTGTAAGTTAATTCATATTTGTGCATCTTGTCAGTTTGTCTATTTAAATTTTTATAAGTCACTCAGTTTCTCAAAGGTTAGCTGGAAGAGATCCCTTATAGGGATAAGTTTGCATTTGTACCTATATATCTGAATAACTGTGTTATAACTTGTTTCATCATCATCATCATCATATCAGCCGAAAGACGTCCACTGCTGAACATAGGCCTCCCCCAAAGATTGCCACAATGACCGGTCCTGCGCCACCCGCATCCAGCAGACTCCTGCGATCTTCGCCAGGTCATCGGTCCACCTTGTGGGGGGCCTACCCACGCTACGCCTTCCTAACTTGTTTGGTGTACAATAAATAAAGTGATTTACTACTACTACTAAACTAAATAAGCTAAAAAACTAAAGAAAAATGGTATAAGATGTAGCTCACATACCCGTATATATCGGGGGGTGCCTCCGGGGCGGGCGGCGGCGCGGGGCTCGGCGGCCGCTCCTTCAAACTGTACCCGCGCAGTAACACCAGGTGCCGAGGGTCCTAACAAACGAATATCAACATTTTAGTAGTACCGTAAAACCATACTATAGTCCAGTGCTACAACTATGGTTCACAAGTTCAGCTCGTAATTAAGCATCAATGGAAATCTTTTACTTTAGTTTTATCAAGTTTTTTAATCATTAATGAGGAGGCTTTGTGTAACAACTGCGTCAATAATATAATAATTACACTAAATCAAAGATATTTTACTTGGTTTTGGACCATAGTTGGGAGCTTTTGGACTATAGTTGAGTAGTTTTACGGTACATAATTGGGTATATCTTATTTAGTTTGACAGGGTGTGTCGTGACTCACGACCATGTTCGAAAGTTAGGGGTTTCTAAGAAGTCCAGCATTTTAATACTTATCTGTGAAGTAGCCCCTGCGACGTGCTTTCTGTTCATATATACAGGGTTGAAAGGGACGACGTTCCTTCCCGCTACCGACTGAGTCTACCAACCATTACGATGAACTTTCAGTATGGGACCAACATCGAAATATAAAAAAAAATTAACCCCTCATACAAAGTGAGTGATTAGTTAGAGTTCAATAGTATGGAAAAGTCAATTTTCCATGTACGCTTTCGATGTTGGCCCCATACTGAAAGTTCATCGTAATGGTTAGTACACTCGGTCGGTAGGGGGAAGGAACGTCGTCCCTTTCCACCCTGTATAAAAATATAGAAAATAAGTATAACATAAACCACTTTTCAATGGAAGACTTCTTCAAATTCGTGATATTTTTCGGATACCCTATTCAAAAAGCAATACAAGTACCTTAGCATAATTCCTAAGTTGTGCGTGATGTGTGTCACCCCCAGCATGCTCATACAGTTTCAAGAGTGCCGGAAGTCTCCGGGCTGCTGCTATGGACAGCTGAGCCCCGCTGGAGCCCAGCAAGCGGGCTGCCAGCTCGATGGTCCCGGGGGCTCCTAAATATCATAAAAATATAAATATGTATATCCTCATCAGGCCCTTGTTTCTACCTATAGTGCATTTGACTTGCTTCGTAAAATTGTCGAACAAACAAAAATCAATTTTACTTACAAGGTGGTCAAAAATAAGTGTATTTGCATTGCCCGTGAGGTTTTGGTACTGAGAATAGCCTGCCTAGGTTTTTGGAAGCTACAAAAGGGTGAATAAAATTTAGATATCACACACAAAACTTAAATAGGTGCTTCTGCAAATTCTATTATTTATTACTAATACTTCTGAAAATTTAACAGATTCCCAAAAAACATACCTTCTGGGAAATTTACGGAATGCACTTATTTTTTGGCTACCTGGATAAAATGTTTATTTTTTTTTATTAGAACACAGACACAAAGTCACTCTGTAATAAAAAGGAGGGACTAACAGATTATTTCATTCACAAATTATGGTATGTGAAACCGTCTATTATCTCTGTGATACTGATATTTAAGATTACTTCCAAAAATTTTCTCTAATGTCAAAATTGCGAATGTGTTTTGATTTTTTTTTTGCAACAAGGTAGTATTTATGTTTCACTTATATGAGCCTTAATTAGCAACCATAATTAATTATCTTAATTAACAACATCTAAAATACTGACCATGGTCTATGACTAATGTTTTTTTTTCAAACCAGTACTATTAAGAATATGCCAAGGAGGCATGAACGCACAACCATCAACCATCCATTGTTTTGTTTATGAGGAATTAAAGATATTTAGTAGAGACTGGTAAACTTGTCTGATTGAATGAATTTTAGAAACTACTACACATTGGCAGCAATTTGGGAGCGTTTTTTGAATTGTAGGCATCTTTTATTTTAATTTATCAAACTTTTTCTTGATAGTTTTTACTCTACTTAATGTACTCTAAATCAGATACAATGTCGAAAATAAATAAATCTCAGAAATAAAAAAATATTCCAGTCTTCTAATTGGAACTTATGTCACCTGGTGGCACCAAGCCTCCAGCATATGCTGAATAAGGGGGGGAACAGCATAGCAGCAGCACATGTCTGGACACGTCTGTCCGTCCAAGCTCCTCAAAGCATGCCGCTGCAGCAACTAGGGCCTCTGTGATGCATGCTCTGCTCTCGGCCTGCCCTCCAATGAACCTATGTTCAGTAAAGAATTTTTCAAATTGTATATTTGTTTATTATAATGTCATGTTAAAAACAAAGAGTACAGTTCACGCCAGGGGACAGCGGGCAGCCACAATGTGGCTTGGCCTTCACTCCCCACTATGAACTCTCCAATCAACCACAACGAATGTCGCATCCGCGCGCATAGGCGCAGTTGTAACAGTAATTAACAAGCAATACACAATTTACACTAGTCCATGTGTTTCACTGTCGACCATCAGCCCCCTAAGCCAGGGCATGTATGATTTTGTTTGAGAACTGAAAGCCTTTACATCTCTAGTAGTATAGATATAGATGCATAATAATATTGTGAACTTGTACAATAAGAATTATTTTTGTTTATTATTATTATCCTTTATTTATCTTTCTTTTTTATAAAAATGTCTATAAAATATTTTTTTTATGTAATAAATTCTTTAATGCATGTTATTTTAACCCTTAAATGCATAGTGATGTACATATGCATCATCTATTCTCGACTCTATTGACAACATGTCAGAACTCAAATTTGTATGAATCATTGTCAAAGTCATGCATTTAAGGGTTAATAAGATGTATTATTATACTGTTTTGAATAAATAAGTCCACCTGAGTTTCTTACTGGTTCTTCTCAGGAACAGTGTAGGGTTAGAACCAGTAGTTGATTTTTTTTTCTCTCTTGATAGTGTCACAAGATTCAAAAATGCTTATTAATAAGCTTACTTGAATAAAGAATAGTTTGACTATGATTTTGGTACCTATTACTCAGTGATGGACAAAATCCAGTAGCAATTAATATTAACCTACTTAATTAGAACTGATTTTGGACAGTTGATTTGTTAATTAAAACATGATTAATGCCCATCTCTGCTTATACTAATATTTATGAATGATTGCAAAAGAAAGCAACATTTTTTGTAAAGTTGGGTGTGAGGAATATCTTGGCATTACATGTTGTAAATATAATACTTTTTCACCTGCTAGTTCTTCAGAATTGCAATATTGTAAATAAGAGATTTATGCATCGTTGGACTAAAAGTGGATATGGCGATGTATAAAAATGTCTACATATAAAATAAAAATTGGTCCGAGTATTAGAAAGCCAATACTTTAGAATGCTTAAGTCTTAAAAATGTTTATGTCTTATCAAGTCGAAATATAAAAATGACTTCTTTCAGAGTGTACAAATGTCTAAGTTTAATCAAGTCTGAATATAAAAATTACTGTCTTTACTATAGGTCCAGGGTTATAATAATACATATACGGATCAAATTCATCACCACCTACAATCATATACAGGTGGACATTTTTATACTTCGTCAAAATTATACCCGCCCGAACTTATGCAAGTGGACATTTTTATACATTGCCATATTTACTTTTAGTCTAGTGTCGCAACATGTTTATATTTGGTCTAATATACAGGTGAACATTTTTATACTTCGTCAAAATTATATACGCCCGAATTTAAGAAAGTGGACATTTTTATATATCGCCATATTTGCTTTTGGTCCAACGTCGCATAAATCAAATAAGAATCTTAAGAATTCCTTAAATGTATTTTTTTGCATTCTAGAGCCACTAACATGTGATAATAAACTTCAAGGGATAGGAACTATTTAAAAAAATAGGGAACACTCGAAGATGTGATGTAAACAATAAAACAAAGCTTACTGTATCTTATCTATGGTTTCCACAACTGTTTGTGGGCATGTGAATGGCCCAAATGTGGACACAGGCAAGCTCAGCAAGTTGTCCGCCGCCTGGTAGGTCACTATTCCATACACGGAACCATTACCACCACCCTCTTCTAATGCACCTCCATGAAAATACCTACAACAGTCGAATCGTATGAAATAACTACTTATAAAGCTAATTGAACGATAAAGCGCAAAATAATATTCTAAATGGGAAGCAACAATTACTTATTAAGGACTGTTCACTTACTCAAGGGTAGGTAAAATATAATTCGTTTTTAATTCACTAATGTATGCCCCATTTGTTGAGGTCGCTTCGATGACGAATATCAACTCCGCCTGCATAGGCGTCTCGGGTGCATTTACTACCATTTCTTGGCAGTTACTTAAATCGTAACTTTAAAACATCGTAATGCTTAAGTTGAGAAGATCCTTAAATGCTAATGTTGTGCTTAATTTATAAAATATTATTCAGATTACAGAAGGAATCCTAATAATTCCTTGCTTCACTTGCTTGTTTTGATTTGACAGTTTTGAGACTTTGACAGTAATTTCAGTATTGCTACATGCATAACAACAAAAGAAAGAGATAATATTCTAAATTAAGTTACCTTAAACAGCTACAGCGAGAAACTTAGTTTTTGACGGCCTCCGTAGATAACTCGGTAGTTACCCAGGAATTTACTATCAATAATTTTATTTACATGGAGTGAACTGCCAATCACAATCTAACAGTTTTAAATTAAAATATAGTTTGCCTTGGGTTGCGTATAGTACAATGCCACAAGGGCCAATCTTAGATATAGGTAGGCCTGTCCAATTAGCGCACTTCTTCATGACATTTGGCGTTGCTCGTTGGGACTTTGAACTTAATAGTGTCATACCAAGAGTCATTATTTCTTTAAACGGGTTTTTGGAGTAAATTGCTATCTTTAATTATAGTATCTCCAATTCTGCATATATTTAATCTACAATATGTGTGGTTGGATTATGGTGGTTAGTACTAGTCTATTTTAGGTATCATGATTATTATTAAGAAATCTGATTCAAATAACTTTTTGTTGTGAAATACTGGAAATGCAGATAAATCTGTAAATGTAGCAACATTGGATTCACCATCGCCATTAACTTATTTGAGGCATTGCAATACCCGCTTGAATTTAATGGTACTAATATTCACAATGTTTTAAAAAACTTTGTCAATTTTCTGCAAATCGCTCTGCA
>JALPQI010019139.1:0-27580 GCA_025490895.1 Thaumatotibia leucotreta
ATTCAGCTTGTGATGCCATATGAAAAGTTCCGTAAAAAACTCATTCTCAGCTTTCGTTAGCCAGACTCTAGGCCATAAGGACTTAAAATGTTTGAGGCACATCATCGTCGAGCATTCGTTACCATTACCATTTAGATATCTAAATCTATGTAAATGCACTTAGCAGCTTATCCACAATATCCACATATATATATATATTTTATCATGTTATGTAAAGGTAATTGAACAGTAACATCTTGAAAAGAATATTAGAAAAGGTCGCACTAATCAATAACAGTACGAAATGAAAGCAAGTGTTTGCTTGCTGAAAAAAATGTCTCGAACGTCTCTGTCAATTGACGTGTGATGTGTCAGACTTACGTCAGTGGTGTCAAAATGTTCGCCGATGAAAGCGATCTAAATAGATAATTCAAACATTTTCCAATGATTCCTCTCAATGGTAGTGCCTTCTTAAACATAATGCCATCAATTTAATAATATGGAGAGTGACACAGCGGGGTTTACCCTGCCCCCGGCGCCCGGGGGCTTATGTTTCGACCGAAACGATTTCGTCAAGGTACACTTCCTTTTTAATCAGTAATAAACTCCAGTAGAATGATAATACTGTTTTGATTGCGTCTGGAATTTGTTTGGGATTGTTTCAGACGAACTTTTCCGTCGACAACTTCCTCGCAGAGCACCAAAACGTGTCTTCTTTAGAGAGTATGCGAGATGATTTGGGCGCATATTTGAAGGTGCTAAGGCTGGCAATGATAGAGTTAATTAACAAGGACTACGCTAATTTCGTCAATTTGTCCGCGACGCTCATCGGCTTCGACAAGGCTATTGCGAAAATACAGACTCCTTTGACACAGCTCAATGGGGAAGTTCTGGTAGGGAAATTGCCTTATCTTAATTAAGTGTAATTCGCTATAACGATAAATTTATGCCTACCGGTGCGATATGAGCATGAATTTGTAAAATTAACAGTAGTTCTGTATTTCTAAGCTATTTAAATATTAAAACAATTAAAATATATGTCTGGATAATCTTTTTTCAAATATTTTCAGAGTGTAAAACATGTCTAGATGATGCCATGAAGGAGCTTTCAATGTGGCTGAACCAACGCCATGGCTTACAAAAGAAAAAACAGCTCCTTAGATACTACAGTCAGACAATCAACAGTTTGTCCACTCTTGAGAACATTCTGCAAGATATTTCCCATAAAAAAAAACATGAGCAGATAGCCATAGCTGACCGTGCTACCATGCAATATAACCAATTAAAATTTTCCATCTCCAAATTGTGACACTTTAATCAAAGCTGATCAAAAATCCCAGTTCAAGAACATTGAAGGAAAACTCATCCAGCATTTAAATGATCTGCTATTCCAATTCTGGAATGACAGTGATGAAAACAACATGCTTAAAACACTGCTAACACTGTCATCCTTAGATAGAGTAACGGAAACAGAAATACTTATAAGAAAGCAGGCAATAGCCCCTCTCCTACAAGACATTATATGTGAGCCGGCACTACAACGAAGCAAGGATGGATTAGAAGGAATTTATGAAAGAATTCTAGCTTTACTAGATACTAAACTGAAGCTACTCCACTCGGTGATGGAACATTCCAAGATGTCTTTCCTCGTTAAGCAATATAGATTTTTAGTCAACTGTTTTTGGTGCGAGGTTGAGAGTAGGCTGGAAGTTAACTTGGCATCTATTTTCGCTCCTGGCAACCCCACGATATTCTACAGAAGGTATAATGAAAGTGTCCAGTTTGTGCGGAGGCTGGAGCAGTATTGTGGGAATGATGAGATGGTTAAGTTGTTACGCAGGACAGCAGAGTATAAGAGCTTCCAGAAGAGATGGAATTTGCCTGTTTACTTTCAGATAAGGTTTCAAGAAATTGCAGGTAATCATTTTCTTACTATTAACTGGCTTACTTAGCATGGCAGCATCTTTTCGGTCAGTTATTGTAAGTTATTTTCTGGAGAGCATTTTTTTACTGTATGCTTTATAGTGTAAAAAAATTAGGAACTTATTTTAAGCAGTATTATTATTTCTCCCATAAATAAGCATACTACTCTTGAGTTTAGCTCTGTTGTCCTTGATGTCTCTAGCAAAGGGTTTAGCAGCCTTACCGAACAAGTGGTGCCTTTCCCCACGGATGAGGTCAATATTTTAGGTGGTGTACTAGCAGGACCTAAGAATACTCCATGCTTAATATCAGCTCTAGATCTTCTTTTGTTTCAGAGTTATTCAAGATAATGTAAAATATACAGGGTGCCGTTGAAAGTGGCATATTTCGTAAACTGTTCAAGTTAGATCAACCAAACAAAATTGTGTTTGATAACAATAAAATAAACTACAAAATGCATATTTTTAACCTGCATCTTGTCCTTATTTTTCATAATAAAAAAAGGTTTCTTGTTTTTTTTTTCCATATTTTTTTTTATTTCAGGCAGAGGTACACCTACAAAAAAAATATACATACATAGCCAGTAATGTCCACTGTATACATAAATAAAAATATTTCCGTAAATCATCGTGTGTCATGCTAAAAAAAAATTTTTTTTAGAAGTAGTCGTTACTGCCATACAAATAAAGTACCAGTGCGGTGTGAACATAAGTTAGTGTATAGGTATACAATCTCTCGACACTTACCGCACAAAATATCATTGACATAAATTGACTTATTAGTACATTTGCTTTATAAAAGAGAGATAAACATTTGACACATAGTATTGTTTTCGACATTTGATTTGTTGCATTTTCTGTAGGAAAATGGAAAAAATTAAGTGTAAGTCTTGTGAAAAAACGACCCTTAATTTGGCAAATTTCAAAAAAATCGTGCGTTCTAGCCTCCTCGCCCTTGTATAGAGCAGAAAATTCTGTCTTAAAAAAAATACAAAAAGTGGGTCGAAGACCATGTTCATTGTGACGAACATTGCCAAATTAAGGGTTAAAAAATATATGTGGAAAGAAAAAATGCATACAAACTGGACAAGAGGCTGATTTATATAGCAAATGCACTAATAAGTCAATTTACGTCAATGATATTTTGGCCGGTAAGTGTCGAGAGATTGTATACCTACACACTAACTTATGTTCACACTGCACTGGTACTTTATTAGTATGCCAGTAACGACTACTCCTAAAAAAAATTTTTTTTTAGCATGACGCACGATGATTTACGGAAATATTTTTATTTATGTATACAGTGGACATTAGTGGCTATGTATGTATATATTTTTTGTAGGTGTACCTCCGCGTGAAATAAAAAAAAATATGGAAAAAAAAACAAGAAACCTTTTTTTATTATGAAAAATAAGGACAAGATGCAGGTTAAAATATGCATTTTGTAGTTTATTTTATTGTTATCAAACACAATTTTGTTTGGTTGATCTAACTTGAACAGTTTACGAAATATGCCACTTTCAACGGCACCCTGTATATTTTACATTATCTTGAATAACTCTGAAACAAAAGAAGATCTAGAACTGATATTAAGCATGGAGTATTCTTAGGTCCTGCTAGTACACCACCTAAAATATTGACCTCATCCGTGGGGAAAGGCACCTCTTGTTCGGTAAGGCTGCTAAATCCTTTATTCAATTACATTGGCTCCATGGGTTTAGTAACCTGTTCCATTTTTATGTTTACTATTCAATAACTAATCACCTCATACAGATGGGTCAAACTTAAAATCATGTTATGAGTCTTTCCGGTGGACATTTTAAAAGTTAAGGCCTATGAGAGTTAATCTTATGAAACCCTTATTGTCATTTTAAAGGCACTCTTTCCTATTGAATTGTGTGACAAAAATCGTGACTACACTCCTACAAGTTGCTTACTATTGGCCACAGGAAAGAGGGGCTCTACAGTTCAGCTGAACACGCACTTTTTCTTTCCTGTGGTCTGTGGACAGGTAGTAATGATTTTTATCATTCAACGCAATGAAAAAGGAGTACGTCTAAATGAAGATAAGGCTTTCATAAGAAAATCAAGCTTTATAAGCCTTATCTTTTAGATTGTCCACTGGAAAGACTCCGAACATGGGTTTGCGTTTGACCCAGATATACAATAAGGATTTTATTGCTAACTACTGGCTAGTAATGAAGGGTTTTGATTACTGGCCAGTAGCTACATTTATCTAAAAGTAGTTATTTTTATAGTATTAGTCGATTAACACTGTATTTTTCCATAAACTCGTCAGTTATTGAGCAATGCCCAGTTACTTACTGGTTGTATAGGTACCCTTTGTGGCTTTGCGGATAAAGAAACAGTTCTATACAGGGTGGTCCGAACCTTGACGTCAAAAAATTTTTTTTAGATTTCTCACGTCATGGGCTATCAGAATATACCCCATGTATGCTAGCCGATTTTTTGTAGTTTTCGAGTTATGAATTTTTTAAATTTTTTTTCTTTGAGAAATTCTGGATTGAAGAAATTTATTACTTAAAAAAAACTATTGGGTTTTTTTAATAGTTTATTTTTGTAAAAGTATTACTACAAATAAAGCATTTACTGACAAAAAAATTAACGTCCTCACTTTGATACAAGTAGGATAAAAAAATACCAAATTCAAAAATTTCCGTTAAAAACGCATCAAAATAGCATTAATGTACGTAAATAAAAAAAATAAAACATATCCCAAGGATTTTTGGTATTCTAAAGCCTGCCCTAGACCTTAAGCCTTCGTAAAAGCGAAAAAAAATTGATACTTAATGATGAGGATTTTTCGGAGTAGTCGGTTAAATAAACTTAAAAAAAAGCTTCTAAATTTTTTAATTAAAAATAAAATAAAATTTCGTCTGTTTTGTTATTCTTATCAATAAACAAAGACAGAAAATACCACGAAAACTCAATTTGTGTAGTTATTATACGAAATTTTACTGTATTTTTAAATAAAAAATTTAGAAGGTTTTTTTTTAAGTTTATTTGACCGACTACTCCAAAAAATCCTCATCATTAAGTATCACTTTTTTTTGCTTTTATGAAGGCTTAAGGTCTAGGGCAGGCTTTCGAATACAAAAATCCTTGGGATATGTTTTATTTTTTTTATTTACGTACATTAATGCTATTTTGATGCGTTTTTAACGTAAAATTTTGAATTTGGTATTTTTTTATCCTACTTGTATCAAAGTGAGGACGCTAATTTTTTGTCAGGAAATGCTTTATTTGTAGTAATACTTTTACAAAAAGAAACTAGTTAAAAAAACCCAATAGTTTTTTTTTATAATAAATCTCTTCACTCCAGAATTTTAAAAGAAAAAAAAATTCAAAAATTCACAACTCGAAAACTACAAAAAATCGGCTAACATACATGGGGTATATTCTGATAGCCCATGACGAGAGTAATCTAAAAAAAATTTTTTGACGTCATTGTTTGGACCACCCTGTATGTTAATCAAGTTTCATTACATTTACCTTCATTTGAATCACTAGACATAAATAATAACAACCTTTTTCAACAGGATCTTTCGAGGCAACTCTACAAAGTGCCCCAACAAGAGAAGACCATGACGGTCTGGTGCTAAAGGAGTCACACAGCTGCTGGCAAGCGCTGCAGCAGTGCTGGGCCGACGGGATCTACATCGAGGCCCTGGCACATAAGTTCTGGAAGCTGTCGCTGCAGCTACTGTCCCGGTATTCCACCTGGTCTTGTACTATCTGCAATCAGGTAAGAATTTGGTGATCTCCTAATGGAAGGGCATTGTGACCATTTGTGTCACATTGGAATTACTTATACTATACAGAGTGCAAAAAACAAGTACATCCCGTTTGTCAGGTTTTACACGCAAAATAAGCTGCCTGGGAATATTTTTGCAAATTAGTTAAGTTTCAGAAGTAGTGGTTGTATGTAGTAAATAGTGTTTAAAATTAGAAAGTATTTTCGACTTTTCTGAATACAGGCCTATATTTTATATATAGTAGGCCTATTCTGAGTCCCAAAACATCATGGCAATGCACTTAGTTTGTGACCAAATAATATATAAATTATTGATGTATCTAAAAAATAGGGGTAAAGTTACCTCGTATGTGCGGGGTGGCGTCTAGAGTCAATTTGATTAATCATCTAATATTAATTTTACTCAATTTAGCCAAAGCATAAGGATTAGATACGCCACTTGACTGGTCTACACGTAATAAAAAGAAAAATACGGCTGAAGCTCGTAGGTACAGTCAACCAATTGGAACCCTAGGAACCATGTCAAAGTGACGCTATGAATCAAATTCTAAGTAATCTCGTACTACTTGTAACTTTGACAGGGTTCTAGGGCTCCAATTGTTTTTGTGTACGTCAGTATCATAAGAGCGACAAATGTATAACATTTCGCTCTAGAAAACAAAGCTCTTTTCATGTTATATAGGCCATTGACATATAGGATATAGGGCCACCCTAGACCCACTTTAAAATTGTTGAGACATGTATTGTGTCTTTGGAAATGTTAGGCTACTAACATTGTACTAATCTTTATGTTGATGTTTTCAAATATTAAACTCCTTATCTTTTTCAGAGACCCTCTCCGAAACTAGAACCCACCAGTGTAAATAAAACCTTAATAAATAACAGTATTAACATCTACATCGACACTCAAACTCTTCTACAAAGGCTCCCGCAATTCCTACAATCTGTAGAACCAAAAGTTCCTTGCCAGAAAGAATTACTCCGACAAAGCCTGAAAATAACAGAGGAGAGTTTACAAGAAAGCAGACATAAGATAAAGGAGTCGATTGTCAATGAAATGTTCGATTATTTGAATGTACAATTGAAGCAAGTCAGCGATATACCACGATTGTACAGAAAGACGAACAGAAGCGTACCAACCAAGCCGTGTACGTATATAGACGTCGTCAGTAGAGAGATCCGTCAGTTCAGCGAGGACGGGCGGCGGCGATTAGATAACGCATTTATACAGGAAATATTCGATGCGCTTTTCAATGTTATGACGGAGTCGTAAGTATCTCAATGTCCTAGATAACTTGTTTTGTTGCGAACATTTCCATTCGTTAGTTATTCAGTTAGCGACTACGAACAAATAAAACATGGAAGCCGCACGCCATACTGAATTGCCTTTCAAAAATGGTCCCGAACTTTTGTTAACAAATGTCACCCCCTCTTCAATGCATCACGGTAGTAGTGGCGCCAATGACCGACAAGAACCAATAACCGACACTTTATTTTTTGATTCCATAAAATAAGAGTAAGAAATCGATTTCTTAATATGGCAATACTGTACCATAGATAGCACACTTTTGACTGGCTCCTATTGACATTTAAGCAAAATCCGCCATTTTGTTTTTAAAATGGCGATATAACAACTGATTGCGGCTGCAGTACCGGTGAAAATAATAACATTTCTTAGTGAAATCCTTAAGGAAGTGAGTACATTTTTTGTTAATTACTCTACTGTATTGTAACTTATTTGAATTTTATCTTTTTCACGAGTTACTATAAGAACTATTGGATCGATTTTTGTTAAAACGAAATGTTAAGGTTATGTTGATATTAGTAAAATGTTAGTGTCGATCACTGGTTTTCAAAAACTGACTTTTTCAATAATCGACACGTGTCGATAATAATTTTTTAAAATATTTTTTCATTTGACAACAGAATATAGTTCTTATTAATTGGCGCATTTAGTAGATATTTGAAGTAAACTAATTAGAGTCGAGCTACCAGTAATCGACAGGTGTCGGTTATTGGGGAATAATATATGTCGATGATTGGTTCTTACAGATGGCTCCGTAAAAAAATTATTCACCCGACCAGTTAGAAAAAGCTGTAGAAGCTGTTAAAAATGGCAAAAAGATTGCAGTTGCTGCGAAACGATTCTGCTTCGCTGCGAAACTTTTTGAGAATTATTTGTTTAATATTTGAATGATTACTACACTTTAGAGAGAAAAATATATGGATATTGTACTGTGGACAATAAATGAATAAGTACTTCTTAAACAGTTAATTTTATTTTATGACTCACTAAGCTGGTGGTGTGGTGATTTGGCAGATACGCATTAGGGTCTCACCAAACCAATCGACGCGGAGTCGGCTTTCGCCGAGTGTTTTACACCGCACTATTCGCATTTAGCCGATCGACCGTCTCCGCGGTTGAACACCTGCGTTAAGCAGTCTCATCCTCCTTGCGGCCGTAGAAACGCTCGATCGCCTGCGATTTGCTACCGCAACAGTTGTAAAGCGGCGATCGGCTCTCCCGTGCTCCGTCCTGCCGTCGAGACGTCAGACAGCACGCGTACAGCCGCTGAGTCCGACGAACAGTTAGATAGGACAGCGGGTGATCGGCAATCGTAAATCTCATTTTTGGAGACTAGTTGTTAGTAACTAGTTTGAAATTGAACAGACGTGTATGATTACGACAGTATTACTTCGTGTTGTCAGATCTATTGCTGATTTTAATGTGGGTAATAATTCAAATGAATAAATACAAACGCATCAGTAGCTACTTCGGCCGTCATCGGCTCTTTTCGGCCGTCGTCAGCTATGTTCGGCCGTCGAAGACGCTGAACGGCTTCCGCCAGCTCTGACCGGTCCTTATCGTAGGTACTCGGCCGTGATCGGAGCCGTTCAACTCTTTCCGGCACCGTACGGCGGTATTAGGAGATTTACGAATGCGAACGTGTGCGTTAGGCTGCAAACGGGGGTCGTACGAATGCGAACAGCTTTACGGCAAAACGCCGTTTTCCCGTCGAAAGACGTCGTTTCGCGTGGGCCGAGCCGATTTACGATGTCCTCGCTCTTATTGCGTTGACATAAAGCTTTTTCCGTACGCGATTAGCCGAAACGGCGTCGACTTGTTTGGTGAGACCCTTACACTTAGTCAACAGTCGATAACTGGGTGTCGGTAACTGGCAACTGTCGATGACTGGGTGTTGACTACTGGAGACTCGGTGTCGATGATTAGAGATATATGTACTTTTTCTTTTATTGGGATTTTTTTTTTAATCCGTGTATAGTCAATAAATTTAATACATTCTATTCTTATCTCAATAATATACTTTACCATACTCAATTGTTACTCTTGGTTTAAAGATGACTAAATGACCTTTAATCTTATGAAAAAGCCCACTATCTCCTTAAAGTGTCGACCTTTGGTGCCACTACGTTAATGAACTTGATATTCAATTCAACGTATAAAAACTTAAACCGCCATTTTTTTTTTTCTTTATGGGCTTTAGGGCGATGTTGCCCGTAGTTAAACCGCCATTTAAGAATAGTTGTGATTGGTCCATCCTAGTTTTGATTGACTATATTCTATAAACATTTGTCAAAGATGTTGCGCCGAAATATGCGCGGTGTTAAGAAAAGCGCTTATGTCCTGCCCATCTTGGTACAATTGAACAATTGGTTTTTGGGGGCATTTTCGAGCTGGTGTTAGGCGTCCATGTTATATTGGTCGCAGGTTAGCGGTACTTTATGTTACAGAGATGAGCCATTTGTCATTTCCCATGGCAATACACGTAAATGACTCGCCTCAAAACGGAATTAAAATGACTCATTCCAACGTAAAACATATCCACTTATCTTTAAATGGACTACAAAAATCACAACGAATCAAACTCTGCTATGCAAATTCGTATAAAAAGCAGGCGATAATTAATTCGTCTACTCTTATCCAGACCGACTGAATTCACGTATACAGTCAAGGTCAAACGTATGTATATAGTCGGCAATAGATATATGTGAGCACCCTGGCAGCTCCTTGATACTGTACAACCCTATTACAATCACAGTAAGGGCGTTTCTACATATTTAATGCACTTTTCGCGCATGTACAGTCGGAATCAAATACTTTATTTTGTAGCGGTTAAAGTGGCCAAATAATTCAGTACACCATACTTACCTAATAAATATATTATTATGTGAGTGGTTTAGCAAAATGGTCTATTGTCGCTTGCCATAAGGGCGCTTAGGCATTTAATTCTTAAGGCCTCGTAAAGCTCATGGTCAGGACCCTGTAGGTCCTACATGTAGTACTTATTCACATGAGTTGTATTTGTTGTCTTGTAAAAAAATCGAACAAAACTAAAATCAGCTTTATTGCCTGCCGAGTAGGTAAAAATTGCAATGACAAATTTTGGGTATTTCTCTTGAATCTTACGAGTTTAAAGGTACACGCTAAAACCGTCTTTAAGGTAAAGGACGTACATATTACATGGTAAAGATTTTCTTTAACTAAATGAACGTAAAGTTACTTAGAATGACCACGTTAATATATGACGCAATAGGAAAGAATTGACGTCAATGACTCATTTCATTTGTTGTATCTACATATTTAATGGAAGATAATCACATGACCTAGTTCCATATTGACGTAGCGGTTAACTTTGATCGAGATAAAGGAATAAAACACTAAGCGGTGCATAATATTAATATTGTAACGGGCAATATTATCGTCTTAGACAGGCTTCGTAGGCTTAGCACATGTTTCCTGCTACAGTATGTCGCGGTGAAATAGAATTCCCCTCTTTTACTGACTTTGTTAATCAAAGAGAGACGGATAGTAGCACCAATCATGTGCTAAACCTGCATAGTTAACTTTGCACGATTTCACTGCTGAGATCGTTTGTAAAGTATATTTCTAAACAAATTGAAACTAGCAGGTTTTCCCACAAAAGTCAAATAAGTAACAGCACTAGCAAGTTTTCCCACAAGTCAAATAAGTAACAGCACTAGCAACTTTTCCCACAAGTCAAATAAGTAACAGCACTAGCAACTTTTCCCACAAGTCAAATAAGTAACAGCACTAGCAACTTTTCCCACAAAAGTCAAATATACCTACATGTTATTATGTTTTATTTTAAGATGAGTCCCACTTCCCTAAACTCGAATCTAATTTGAATCTTAAATTCAGACGATAAGGTTGAAATTATATTGACAGGTTTGTGGTCCATAAAGTATGCCTGGGAAAGGGTTAAGGGCGGATTTACGAGTAGGCTTGTAAATTACCTATAATCTCCATCAATTTTCATAATGTAAAGTTTAACCATTATCTAAATAATTAAATAAGATCAGTATGGGTTAACATACTCTGATGAGTGGCGCGGTAGGCGACTGCTGCCATTCCGGTGTGTATCGGTCCTTATTATGTGAACTGTAATTTTATTCGTTTATAATGACATTAATGACGCCATAAACTACATTTCACACAATAGGTAGATTATGTACTTTTTTAAAGTACCTATTTTTCGAGTGCATTATTTATTGACGTGCTAAACACATTTTCAGATATTACAAGTATGTGGAAGATGTCCTAACATCTGTTCAGAAAACAGAAGAGTCCCTTAGAAGACTGAAGCAGATACGAGAGAAGACCGCCCAACAGAGCAACGAAAACTCGGGGCCCACGGATGGAGAAAAGATCCGTTTGCAACTCAGTGTGGATGTTGTGTCCTACGGGGCCCTAGCTAGAGCCATGCAGGTGGACGTCAACAACATGCACAAGTATAAAGAACTTAGCTCTATGGTCACGGAAGCTGTGAAAAGTATAGATATTAAATGATATGCACATTTATACCCTAGCCATAGATTTTCATTTTATAACCCATTCGTCGCTTTTACACTAATGGTTAAATGCACATCCATGAATGGTCTAAGTTCGTTAGCTGAAATTGACTCATTTTGAAGTTCCGTAGAAAGCCTGTACTACCGCGAACTTCGAAATTCGTCAATTTCGAGGATTTATCTCCGTCACTCCAACGAAGACGTCATTAGAGCGACGGAGACAAATCCTCGATGTTTGCGGATTCGAAATTCGCGGTAGGGTCGCAGCTGCCTCGCGCGGCAGGTTGTTCAGTATGGACTCGGCTATTGACTTTTATGACGTCACAAATGACACATACGTATTTAAATTATATCATAATGATCGCGTTTTGTTGTGGTCGTGCGCTACAAGAGTACAAAAGTAACTATTTAGAGTAGAAATTACGAACTTCTACGAAACGACTCCTAGCCATCTCACATCTCAAATTGATAATATTGACTTTTTAAATCTATTTTAGAATAAAGGAGTGGGATAGATGAAACAATTATTATTAACATAAACATGTATTTGATCAGAATAAAATTGTATGATTTGAAAAAATAGAAACCATTCACTTATCACTTAAAATAATTAACAAGATAAAATCTTACTAATACTATTTGTGTGGAACAAAATATGTTAAGATTGTGTTCGGTTTAGCTTTGTTCACTGTTCGGGGGCTACTCCGCGCCACGCCGGAGCCAGAGGGGTTCTTCCACATGGCCTTAAGTTCCTGCTGCATCTCATATGGGAGTGCGCTGAATACTTCCTTATCCACATCGCTGGGACAGTTATCACAGCCGCCTTCTGCTACATCTTTCATTGTATCCGAGTTGTCAGACACATTATCTTTTGCAGGACTCGCTCTAGGGGTTAGAGATCTGTCCCGAGAGTTTAATCTTAGCTCTGAGACTTTCTCAAGCTCTTTAGAATTCAGACGTAACTCGCCCACTTTGAGTTTACTTGGTGATGCAACCTCACCTTTAGATAGGCACCTTCTTTTGGCTATCCAATTCACTTTTTTAGGCTTCTTAGGTGAGGGTTCCACCTCTGCATCTGACAGGTCAGTTGTGGTGCTGCTGCTTGGGGAGGCTGCAGAATAATCCATAGATGAGGCAGATGTGTCACAGTCATTTTGCAGATTCAGAACCGACTGGACAGATATATCATTCATAAGGTAGTTAACTATAGAACTCCTCCCTGTCATGCGTTCCTGGAACTTGGTAAATGCCAGTCCTACTAATGTCAAATGGAATGGTTTAGACAAGTCAATGAGTTTGTTAAATAATCTCATAATGATACTTAAAAGTTTCTGCTGCCCTGCTTGAGTGACTGCTAGTGTGCCATTGGATATTGTGAAAATGGATGGGGAGATCTGGCACTGCCGGGATTCCCGGTGACTACTAAGTCTCTTTGCATCCTTCTTCCTGAGCGTGACTCGTAGTGAGACGGGAATGCGTCCATCCTCCCGAACTAGCACTAACAGTCTCTGAAGCAGAGCAGAAAACTTTTCCTCTACCTCACTCTTAACACTAACAGTCTTGAAACTGTCCTCGAGCCCTATACTCTGGGGTTTTCCGGACTGTTTCACTGGAGTATTGTCATTTCCTATACTTAGACTCTTCAATCTGACTGCCATGTCACTGTTAAAATGCTTCTTTAGAAAGTCTAAAGGTACTCCCTGTAAATCCGCCACTGTTATAATTTTCTGTGTAACAAGTGCTTCTGAAGTTTTTGAACCAATACTAGGAATGGAGCGTACACTGGGTAGAGAAGACATGAAGCCCTCAGCATGCTCTGGGAACATGGTTGTCTGGTCGTTAGGCTTGTGAAGTGGACATATTAGCTTTGCCAACAGTTTGTTATGTGCAATACCAGCACAAGTCGTAAAACCTAATTCATTGTATATTTTCTGTCTCATTTCATTTGCTATTTGTGATGCTAATTTCAGTCTCATGTGGCACCCGCAGGCGCATTCCGTACTCGGCTCCTCGTATACATGTCCAGGCACAGTAATATTGTTCACATCTGCACTTTTTAACTTCTCTTGTACTAATTTTGTGACATCTATAAAGTTTTCGTCCATGCCCAACTTTTCGACGGGAGATTTCCAACCCAATAACAGTTCGAATATTTTGTTAGAAGCTGCCCTGTAGTTCGTGAGATCTTCCCCATTTACGAGTTTGAGGTTGGGGCACACCTTCAGCGCCTCGTTGACGAGCATGCACTTGTGCACGCCGCAGCGGCGCGCCTCGTAGTTGCTCGTGATCACGAAGTTCTTCTGCTGCACCCCGAGCGGCACTGACCGCAGTTCCGGACAGCGCACCATCTCCACTTGAGCGTAAAAACAGTCTATGTCGATGTGTATGATTGTCCGCGGGTGCTCGTGCTCGCAGTCGGCATAACTGGAACTACTGCAATCCATGATTCTGTGGAATAACAAGCAGTTTAGTCATAATTTGCATTGTTCCTGACTTAGTAGTACCTGTTGCAATGTAGTTCATACGACAATGACTAACCTGTCGTCCATGACTTTTACATTGAAAGATGCAATATATTTAGGGGTATATAAATATCAAAAATTGTTCCGAAATTATTGTTTTTCTTTCATAAAATACTAAATATTGATATTTCCAATGAGACAGTCACGACACATCAACAGACGCAGTGTTACCGTTATAATAAAATACCGTATGTTAATTTCTACGATTTCCCTCGTAGTTTGACAATCGTTCTAAAATTATTTGTTGAAATATAAATTATTTTGTATTACGCTAAAGATAAAGGGGATATGTTTCTAAGCAAATGTATACTAACAATAATAAGCCATCTAAAACGGCAAATTTACGGCAGTATTTTTTTTGTTTTTTACATTGAAGTGACTAAATTAACACGTTTAAGCATCTTGAAAAACATCTCTGTAGTGTCATGATAGTGATGTACCACATGCTCCAAATGTTCGACTTCCGACATTTCGATAGTTCAGATTGGGCTCGTCTGACTCGATTGAAAAGCCAGTTCCCATTGGAATATTAATAATTTCCATATAATATTTGCATTTTAACCGAGTATTAGAGTCATAGTAACGATTGTGCTAAATCAAAATGTATTAATGCTAGACCAATCATCTAAAGAATCGATTAAATAAAACGATGATTAGCACTCGCTAGTCACTATTGCATTGCATATGTCAAATTTGCGTATGTTGTCTTGTCTTAGTCTTGTCATGACAGTTCTTTCATAAGAAAGTGGGTGTTTTAACAACATTTAGTTAGGCAAATACGCTATTTAATCCTTCGATAAAAGTAATGTCGACGTCTACTTGAAATCCAGCTATGGAGGGTTTACCCACAGGTGATATCCAGGCTAAATACCAAAAATTGGCAACAGAATATTCGAAGGTACAAGGTGTTTCCTACGTGCGATTCAGTATAGTCGGCAATTTGTAAATCTGTTGTTTCCGTTACAGTTACGAGTTCACGTTAAAGTGTTAAAGAAGGGTGTGCTAGATGAGCAAGCGAAGTCTAACGAGCTGAGGGAGACTTTGAAGGAGAAGGAGAAAGCGCTGAGGAAAGGGGAGTTGGAGATAGACTCGCTTACTTTCAGGAACCAGCAGTTAACTCGGCGCGTGTCCGTTTTACAGGATGAGCTTGACTTGTTACAGGTCAGTAGGCAAGAGATTCAAGGGCAAATATGATACCTACCTAATTAAATTTAAATATTTGTTTTGAAACAAGGCATGATAAATCAAGATTTTTTTTATTGTGCAAAAGTGCATAAAATTTGTCTGTTCAGCAGGTTAACTATTTGGATATGCTAGCATATTTTATTTTAAAAATGAAATAGACATGATAATCCAATTGACACCCTATCTGAGGCAACGAGAAATATTTTAATAATATGCTTTTGGTGTTTATAGACAAAATCAACAAAGAAAACGAAGAGTAAAGATGAGAAGTTGGCAGCCACCAGTAGCACACCAGCTCCAGACACTGGACTACTTCAGGAGGAACTTCAAAAGAAAATTATGGAGAATGCACAGTTTGCGTCACAGGTAGAACCAACCAACCAGTATTCTATAAAAATATATAAAACACATTTGTCACAATTTTCAAAAACTTTGTACATTTGGATCACATCTTCGATATTGTTTTTGTATGGGCACTGTCCCCACCCACCAACAGAAATGAAACATGTCTCATTTAATAGATCTTGGCAAACTGATGATTTTTTAGTATGATGAGAATATACAATGACATATATATCGCGATCCTCGTAATAGTAACAAATCATCAGGTTGCTAAGATCTATTAAATGAGACATGTTTTGTTTCTGTAGGTGGGTGGGGACCTTTCAACCTATGGTCCTTTCCCGAAATGTCCCAAAATTTGTATGGAAGTTTCCTTTTTTGTTACCAGAATCCTGTAAATTTTTGGTAATAAAAAAGGAATGTTTCATACAAACATTTTGGGACATTTTGTGCTGGATCTTGCTCAGCATCAGATTGTTTTTATTTTAAATGTGACACTTGGACAGCAATTTCTATTATCAATTTGGTTACGGCTCATTGTTATCCTATACCATATTATACTTATCTATGTTAAATTGTAAAATAATTAAAAATCTCATTTTGGTTTCTGTTAACTGGAATTTCATTATTGTATGGTATGGTCGCCGTTGGTGCCTTTGTTTTAAATACAGAAATATGTAATATGTGCAAACCTAAGTATCATAAAGAAAGTTTGGCATGACTATAATATGGTTTGATACTAAAGATGCTAACCTTTTAATGAATATGAAATACTTTACAGGAATTAGGTTCTTATAGCTCTTTAAAATGTCAAGTCTTGAGTCTCAGGCCATTTATATTTTGCCATAAACATTATTGTTCTTTTTTTTGGGCACTTAAGTAGGGATCAATGCATTTAAAGAAACAAAACCTTATTGAAACTGTAAACAATTTAATTTAAGCATTGAGAAAATGAAGCTTCAATTATAACTGCTAACCTTTGGTAGCCTCCATAGCATAGTTTGTAGAGACCCTGTCTATAAAGCTGTAGTTTCAGGGTTTTTGGGTTTATTTGTGTTTTTCATAATATTTCTTCCTTGGCCACAGTTGTTCCATCTTTCCATTTTTAAGTATATACATAGATACTTTTTTTATCGTACATTTATTTATTATACATTTTCGTTCACAAGACAGGCCTTAAATTAGCTTACCGTGGGACTAGGTTGATTTGCTTATGATTGTCCCATGATATTTATTTATTATTATTTCCCGGATGTCAATTACTATATAAAAATATAGTGGCATCCAAGATTGAACATTAAGTAGTTGAATCGCAATTTCTGATGCATTTATACCTACTTAGCACATACCCAGTAAAAGCTAAGCAAGTATGGAGTCTACTTCAACATGATAGTAATTGAACGACAACAATGTATAATGTACAAAGTGCTGAAGGTTTGTTCAGAACCTTGTATATTGTTCCCGTGATGTATGATGTAAATTATTCAAGAAATTAAAACCTGAAATAATTCCATAACCAAAGTGCTGAAGGTTTGTTCAGAACCTTGTATATTGTTCCCGTGATGTATGATGTAAATTATTCAAGAAATTAAAACCTGAAATAATTCCATAACCTTTTCAGCTCTCCGACAAAGTGTTCGAGCTGTCCCAGCTCAAAGCAGCCCTAGACGACTACCAACGCCACATGAGCGAGACGGACAGCAAGTACAAGTGCGAAGTGGCCAAGTTGCGGCATAAGAACCAAGAGCTGCAGTTTGCACTGGAGGACGCTCAGCGGACCAGTGGGACGCCCAACCGGCAGCCCAGCCAGCCGAGCTGTAACGGGGACTTCTTGTCGGAGGGAGGCAGCTTGGTAAGTTAAAAGCTTTACCACACGGATGCGGAGCGTGTGTATTATAACTTATGTAAATGCTGCGACCATGTATAACATGGACGTCTAACGCCAGCTCAAAAATGCAACGAAAACCAATTGTTCAATTGTGCCAAGATGGGCAGAACATAGCGCTTTTCTTAACACCGCGCATATTTCGGCGCAACATCTTTTACAAATGTTTATAGAATATAGCCAATCAAAACTTTGATGGACCAATCACAACTATTTTTAAATGGCGGTTTAAGTTTTTATAGGTTGACATTGAAATTCATTGTTCGTTTAAGAGGGGTGACACTTGTCAACTAAAATTCGGGACCGTTTTTGAAAGGCAATTTAGTACGGCGTGCGGCTTCCATGTTTTATTTGTTCGTAGTGTAAATGTCATATTCAAAGTCAAAGTCAAAGTCAAAGTCAAATAATTCTTTATTCAAATTGGAATAGCAACAAACTCTTTTGAATCGTCTAGATATGAAAACTACTTCCGGTTCGAACCCTACACCGCTGACCCAAGAAGAACCGGTAAGAAACTTGGCGGGAAATATTTTTTCAAACAATGATGGTACATCTTACAACTAACATGCATTAAAAAAAATACATAAAATTGATTTTAAATAAACAGAAATATAATAATAATAACAAGAGATGTAAAGTCTCTAAAAGTCACAACATTTATAAGTAATAATTTATAGAGAAGTAAGGTTTCTCTCCGAATAGGTATATAATAATAACATTATATAATGCACGTTTGGAGATGTATAGGGTCTCCAAGCGTAAATTATCGTAATTGAATGTCATGACTTTAACAAACTAATAATTAAATCCTAAATTACTCCCACGGTGTTTCATCATTCATGTAGTCTTGTGTACTATAATAAGCTTTAGATATAAGTTTACGCTTTACAAAATGCTTAAATTTGTTGACTGAAAATTCAGTAACATTTACTGGAAGTTTATTATAAAATCTTACACAATTACCCATGAATGATTTCCTAATTTTATGGAGCCGAGTGGCGGGTACTGCGAGCTTATGTTTGTTTCTAGTATTAATATTATGTATGTCACAGTTTTTCCTAAAATTCATAATATTTTTATGTACATACATAATATTCTCATAGATGTATTGAGAATACAATGTCATTATATTAATAACCTTAAACTTATCTCTAAGTGAGTCTCTAGGGCTCATTTTATATATCGCTCGAATAGCCCTCTTCTGCAGAACAAAGATAGTGTTAGTCTCTGAATTGGCAGCACTGCCCCATAATAAAATGCCATACGACATAATGCTATGAAAATAACTAAAATATACTAACCGAGCTGTATCAACGTCAGTTAATTGACGGATCTTGCTCACTGCAAAAGCTGCAGAACTCAGTTTATTCGAGAGATTAGATATGTGAGGACCCCACTGAAGCTTAGAGTCTAGTGTTATACCAAGAAAGACTGTACTTTCAACTATTTCCAATTCCTCACCTTTCACAAATATACTAGCCTGTTGATGTTTTACGTTACTTGTAACAAATTTAATACATTTAGTTTTTTTCTCATTCAACATTAAGTTATTCATATTAAACCAGTTTACTACTTTCGAAATAGCATTGTTTACATCATTCCAAGCTTGTTGCTGTCGTTTGACTTTAAAAATAAGTGAGGTGTCGTCAGCAAACAATACTATGTCATGGGGGGTCTATATGAGATGTGGCAAGTCATTTATGTAGATAAGGAAAAGGAAAGGCCCCAATATAGATCCCTGTGGTACACCCGTGGAGACCAATGACCCCGGTGATCGCTGTCCATTCACATCAACCCTTTGTATTCTACCGCGTAAATAAGATTCCAGATGGCCTTTGGCCATAGTCGGATTTTCATAGTAAGTCAGCCTTTAAATCAACCAGACTCTAGTATTTTTTTGTGAGTACCTCTTATGGTGAAGAATATTTCTGCTGAGTATCAACGTCCTATCGGTGACAGTTTTTGACTTATGATGTTTTTTAGTTTTTTCTTTAATGTGTTGTATCTCAGGATGTATAAAAGCGAATTGCTTCAAATTTTGAAATAATGTTCTTTATTTAGATATGCATCGAATTTAAAAAAATGAATATCGATTGTCGTATAAAAAAAAGAAAAAAAAAGACCAAAAAATTTTTCATATTTTTTTTTTGTGTACCTATGAAGTAGTGACACCTCTATTTTCTTTTTCTAATTATAGACCATACATTGGCCTACTAGTTGCCTAAGTATCAAAATTTTCCAAGCGGTACTTCTTACCAAAAATCGGCAATATGTGTGGTCAAGTTCTGCATTCAATCGGTGTTTTTCAATGTAGTATACAAACTGTTCATTTATATTTGAGTTTTCTTATCAGGTTATCTTATTTAAGAGTAAATGCTAATGACAACTTAATGTCATCATGATGCAAGCTGTTTATTTCATTATTAATCGGCCGTTTATTATTAATTTTATTTGATATATATATATATATATTTAAGAAATATATTATTTTTAATGAATATCTCATAAATAATATCGAATTACGCTAGTTAAAATAATAAACGGCCGATTAATAATGAAATAAACAGCTTGCATCATGATGACATTAAGTTGTCATTAGCATTTACTCTTAAATAAGATAACCTGATAAGAAAACTCAAATATAAATGAACAGTTTGTATACTACATTGAAAAACACCGATTGAATGCAGAACTTGACCACACATATTGCCGATTTTCGGTAAGAAGTACCGCTTGGAAAATTTTGATACTTAGGCAACTAGTAGGCCAATGTATGGTCTATAATTAGAAAAAGAAAATAGAGGTGTCACTACTTCATAGGTACACAAAAAAAAATATGAAAAATTTTTTGGTCTTTTTTTTTCTTTTTTTTATACGACAATCGATATTCATTTTTTTAAATTCGATGCATATCTAAATAAAGAACATTATTTCAAAATTTGAAGCAATTCGCTTTTATACATCCTGAGATACAACACATTAAAGAAAAAACTAAAAAAAATCATAAGTCAAAAACTGTCACCGATAGGACGTTGATACTCAGCAGAAATATTCTTCACCATAAGAGGTACTCACAAAAAAATACTAGAGTCTGGTTGATTTAAAGGCTGACTTACTATGAAAATCCGACTATGGCCTTTAACGCTGATCCTTTAACTCCATAATGGTCTAGCTTCCTGATCAATGTTTCATGACAAACGCAGTCGAAGGCCTTGGACAAATCACAGAAGATACCTAAAGCATCTCGTAATTCCTCCCAGGCATCAAATATTTGTTTAATTAATTCGACACCAGCGTCGGATGTTGAGCGCCCCCGAGTAAAACCAAATTGCTTGTTATGCATTAAATTGTTTACGTTAAAGTGCTTAGTTAATTGCGATAAAACTATTTTTTCAAAGATTTTGCTGAACGTTGGTAGCACAGATATAGGTCTAAAATTAGTGGGGTCAGAAGTGCTACCGGATTTGAATAAAGGAGTTACTTTACTATGTTTCATAAGATCAGGAAACTCACCACAATCAACACATTGATTAAATATTACTACCAATTCAGGTGCTACGATTTCAATAAGGGATTTGACGACATGAACAGAGACTCCCCAGAGGTCAGAAGTTTTTTTGACATTGATGGATTTAAATGCCTTTATTACATCTGAGATTTGAATATGTTCAAAATTAAAGGCGTTACTACACATAGGGACGTTATCTCTTAATAATATAGTGGCAGCCGAGGGTGATGAATTTAAATCCTTAGTTATGGAGACTGGTATATCGGTGAAAAAGTGCTCAAATTCTGTTGCTACTTCTAAACTTGACTCTATAATTTTGCCATTAATTTTTAATTTAGGATCTTGGAATCTGTGCTTTGATCGACCAGTCTCCGCATTAATCACTTTCCAGGTTGATTTAATGATGTGGGAACTATTTTTAATTTTTTGGGACAAATAATCGCGCTTAGCTTTATTACAATCAATCTTAAATTTCTTAGAATATTGTTTGACGTGTTCTTTAAATTCATCACTCGTATTAAACCGCCGTTCCTCATACAATGCATACAGTGCTCGTCTACGTTCGTACAAGTCCGCAGTTGCCCACTCACTAAAAGCAGATGCACCACCAACCACAATATTTTTGGAAGTGAATATTTTGTTGTAATGTTTCATAAAAATGTGAAATAATGAATTATACATGTCATTGGAGTTAATGTTGGAAGACAGAGTAGGTAGCGTCTGCACTAAACTTTCTTTCATTCGTTCAACACGGCTTGTGGTTACTGGCACAAAAGTAATTTGTTTTCTAATGTTATTTTTCCTGATGGTCATCATATCATGTCATTAAAACAAAAATAGTATGTGTGTAGTGGCAGTATTTGTACAAAAGAGCAAATGGGCCTGGGCTGGCCATATATGCCGAATAACAGACAACCTGTGGACGAGACTCGTCACAGAATGGACACCTATGGAAGAAGGCAAGGTAGACCAAACTATAGATGGAGAGACGAGCTGGGCAGGTTCCACAGACATTGCTGGAGAACAGCATGGAACAGAAAGGAATGGGAAAATTTGGGGGAGGCCTTTTCCGCTTGGGACATGCAAAAATGATTCAGATTCATTTATTTCATAAAAGAGAATTACAGGTTAAATTTACATAAATGTCAAAACTTACAGAATTTCTTTTATGATCGTCAATAATATTCAATTATAAAAATAATTAATCAATCTTATATATAAAAATGTCAAATAAATGAATTATGTCATATCTTCCAATAAGAATCGTCAATAAACAAAAAGTAAAAAATACTATTAATATTATTAATAACAAAAAACAACAATTTACAATCTAAATTACAATTTATGTCTCCCAAAAAGAATCCCTAAAGAACACTGTTGTGTATGACGATTCATACACAAAGTAATAAGTTTTTATTTATTTGTTCGGTACATAAATAAATAAAAACTCAAGTTACAAATTAAATAATCCCAATAAGGCTCGTCATTAAATTAAATTTAAAATAAATATGGTAAAATGTCAATACAATCAAAATTTTAAATCCATATATTCGTTAACAGAGTACAAGGGATTTACCAACAAAAGGTTTCTCAGTCGATGGCCATGAAATGAATGAAAAACACTTAGTATTAAGCATAAATATAATTTGTAAAAATTACATGAAATAAAGGCTACTATTAGTACGTACGTATGCCAACTAGGTCCCAGTTTCAGCATGTGCCAAGCATACTGCATAGCAGCCCAGCGCTGGTTTTCAAACTGGTCCCTGACAGAGAGTGGTCGCTCCTCTACTACGAGCATTATATGTGTAGCTGCTTTTGGCTGGAAAATTCCACGCGGCATATTCGAACTAGGAACAGTTTCCGGGACACAACACATTAACCCTTAAATGCATGATTTTTTTTTCGTTCCAAAATTAAAATGTGCATACCTAATGGCATAGCAAACAGGAGAAAAATAGAAAAAAAAATCTGTGGACATATTTTGAATTAAATTTTTACTACTATCAAAATTTCAATACATTATGCATGTTTCGCAAAATCGTGCATGATAAATTATGCAAATATTGTTTAAGTTCAGTAATTGTAAAATCGTTATGGTATGAATTTAAAAAATCCAATAAAAATAATTTCTTACTTAGTTAAAAACCGCTAAACGCACGCAACGAAAACAAATTTCCGCCATCTTGCTTATAAACACACGTAAGTTTTTTTTAATACAGTTACGCCAACGAATCAGGAATAAGTTTGAAAGTTCATTAAATTTCATTGCAAAATCACCCTTCAGAACATAACATACAGATCTAGTTTTCAAACACCAACTACGTTTTGGTTATGTACGATACATCGTACACCAAGCATTTAAGGGTTAAACAAACACCTGCACAATATGGGCAAAACAGATAGTCCTATGTGCTTGTGCAGGACCTGCATGGAAGAGGAGGAAACAGCAAAACATATTCTTCTAGAATGTAAACAGGTAGATGCATACAGGAGTAGGCACTTGGGGACTCCACATACACTAAAGGAGGCATTTAGCAACCTGAAACATACGCTGAGTTTCGTGAAGGAGCTTGGATGGTTGGAATAGGGCTACCTCGCTATCAGGGAAAAAAGACACGATGGTTGTCGAGTTGCGGAAAAAGCCCAGTAAAACTAACTAACTACTTAACTAGGAACAGTTTATCACTTTGGGGAACAGTGGGTAAGATAGTCACAGTGAAACATATTTGTTAGTACCTACAGATGGTCTATTTTTTAGGCTCTAGTGCGAGAAGTGTGTCATTTTACGTCAGGCTTGAAACTTCGGAGGGCCATCTGTACTAAAAAACGTCGTACGAGACACGTGCAAAAACAAAATTCGTAACTCGTGTCGATTTAAAACACGACCGATAGGGAGTAGCGCCACTCGTTTCGAAATTCATGTTTTTCGCACTTGTGTCGTAATGTACTATTGTTTTGCAGATCGGCAGCGAAGATGCGCTAAGTTCTGTGGACGAACTCAACGCGGTCGAGCAGATCAGTGCGAAGGCTCATGCTACAGAACAAGTAACTTTCATTTACTTTATTTTATTCATAATAATACTGTAGTGTGCGAAATGCGCCTGACAGAAAAGCATGCCTATTTAAATAAATAAATAAATATCTTGGGTCATCTTACACAAATCAACCTAGACCCACGGTAAGCTCAATTAAGACGATATATATAATAGATAGATACATATAGATACTTAAATACATAGACAGCCATGGGCAAGGAACAAATATTTGTGATAAATAAATACACAAATAATGCCCTCGCCGGGATTCGAACCCGGAACCTCCAGCTTCGTAGGCAGGGTCACTAGTGTCACTACCAACTAGGCTACGAAGGCCTATACATCTTACGTTTACTTTCCCAGCAATTTATAAAATGATTTGGTAATAAATATTTGGGAAAATTACATTCACCGGCATGTTTACTCATTACTGCTGTAGGTGCATTGGTTACGTAGGATGCCCTGAAAATTTCGGGAATTTAATACTTAGGAACGTATATTTGACATGTGTTATACCTCTTTCTTACAAGCATAGTCTCATTATTCGAAAACACTGGCCACTTAGAAAAAAAAAACAATGTCCGATTTTCAATTGTTTTTTAAAGTCGTTGAGTCGCTGGTGAAAATGGAGCTGTCCCGCGAAAGTTTTAGAGCAATGATTTATTATGACTTTAAAAGTGGATTAACACAACAACAATGTGGAGACCGATTAACTATTGCTTTTAGTAGTGAAGCACCTTCAAAGACGACCATATACAGGTGGTATTCGGAATTCCAACGTGGCCGTGTGTCTCTTGCGGATGACGTACGTGAGGGTCGACCGAAAACGGCCGTTACCGATCAAAACATCGATGTTGTTCGCCAACTGATAAAGGAAGATAGGCATGTTACATATCGGGAGATTCAGGAGACTTTAGGCATTGGAATGAGTCAGGTACAAGTTATTTTACAACAAGAGTTGGGCGTGCGGAAGTTATTTTCCCGGTGGATTCCTCACTTGTTATCTGACGACCAGAAAACGGTACGTGTCAATTGGTGCCGCAAAACTTTAAAAAGATTTAATGGAGGAAGCTCAAATGCCGTTTTTAGTATTGTGTCAGGTGGACGAATCATGGATTTACGCATATGAGCCTGAATCGAAAAACCAATCTCGAGTTTGGGTTTACGAAGACGAACCGAAGCCGACAAAAGTTGTTCGTTCTCGCAGCACGATCAAAAAAATGGTAGCCACGTTTGTCTCCAAATCGGGTCACGTGGCGACTATCGCTCTTGAAGATCGAAGAACTGTCAATGCCGATTGGTATATAGGCGTTTGTTTACCGATTGTTTTTGCTGAACTGCGAAAAACTAACCCTAACCGCCGTATTATACTACACCATGATAATGCCAGCCCTCACACCGCTCAGAAAACAGACGACTATCTGAAGGGCGAAAACGTCGAATTACTGGACCATCCTCCGTACAGCCCCGACCTAAGTCCCAACGATTTTTTTACTTTCCCGAAAATAAAGAATCGGTTGCGTGGTCAGCGTTTTCAGACTGCGGAAGAAGCAGTCGACGCTTATAAAATGGCCATTTTGTCAACCCCCACTTCAGACTTCAATAACTGTTTTAAAAACTGGTTTCAGAGAATGAAAAAGTGTATTAAACACAAAGGAGAATACTTTGAAAAACAATAAAAGTACTTTTATTTCATTAAAATGCGTATTTTTTCCGATTCCCGAAACTTTCAGGGCAACCTACGTATCTACTTAAGCTACCTTTGCGAATGTATGTAACCCGAACTTAGCAGCGGCCGCGTCCGCGATATAAGTTTAGGCGTGTAAGTAAAGTACCTAGTATACTTCGAGAAATATTATTTGACCGACTGTTATCTTACTTACGACCTTTTGTTTTGCGTTAACACTTACTAGAGAATCAGCAGTCGAACACTTTTCTGTTGTTAATGACGCAAAACAAAAGGTCGTAAGTGACATAAGAGTCGGTCAAATAATATTTCCCGAACTATAACTACTCGACCGCTCTGCCAATCAGGCAATAAATATCCGTGAATTGACTCACTTGTTTCGTATTATCCCTGAACTGACTGCAACCTTTAAGAAAACCTTCATTGGGACACAACACAGGACCTATAACTGCTAACTTCGTCTGAGTTCCTACCAATAACGCTATGGAAGTCTCAAAATATATTGTTATTGTTGTATTCTGGCCATTTTTCCTCACCTCGACATCAAACGTGACTATTTTGCGTGGTCCCAACGCTGGCCTAGTACTTGTTGGGGACTTCACAAACACCCTTGAATTTCGTCGCAGGTGCATGTAGGTTTCCTCACGATGTTTCCTCAAAATATATTACATAGTTACGATAATACTCGAAATCCATTTTTGACACAATTTTACGAATATTTTTTTACAGGAAAACCAAAAACTCCGCATGGAATACGAGCTCCTCCAAATGGAGAATGAAAGCCTAAAACTAGAAATTAGCAAGCATATAGCCGCATCCCAAAAACGAAGAGGAGACGGCCATGACTCCGGAGACTTTAACTTCTACTCCGAGACTTCAGTAGACGGGGAAGGCAGGGTGACCGGATTGCTTGGCAGTATGGAGGTGCCTTTCCTACTGGGACATGAGATTCAGACGAGAGAGGACCGGATGAAGACATACTTTAGGAATAAGATTAGCGAACTGAAAGTTGAGAATGAGCAGTTGAAGAGTAAGACTGAGCATTATGTCAAAGAGGTTTGTATATATTTTACATAATCTACACTTTATTTTACTGACGGAGTATGTCGCTCTTTAAGGTGATGAAGGAGTATGCGCGATTACTCAGTGGAAGGACAGCCTAAATGATTTCTTTGAATATGTTGGTGTAACCCTTCATATAGTAGTTATATAAAGTAGCCTTCCCCCTTCATATAAAGTAGTTTATTGAATGTTGTCTAATTTTCGGGTCAAAGAAACAGAAACCTGGCGGTTATAATCTATTTATGGTCGAACTTAATTTTTTTCAGTGTGAAATGTTGAGGATAAGGTATGAAGAAATGGAGCACGATAGAGAGACGGACATGCAGACCATAGAAGACAAACATAAGACTATTAGTCGACTGGTAAGTTCATTTCTTATTGGACAGAGAACCTACTTACCTACTCGCCATGGCAGTTTTTACTTACCAAGACACTAGTTGTAACAACTGGGTGTATCAGTTGACCTGCTATAAGAGGTGTTTTTCTGAAATTATTTACTTGTATTTGGCTGTTTTTGTTGGCATTTCTGAACCGATTAAAAGTGGTAAATACCCAATATATCCATTTGAGAATATTCCTCTTAATGTGGCGTGAAAATTAATGTTAATATCGGGTAATAGGAGCATTCCATGAAAATATCTACTTTTTGTCACTTAAAACTCGCTAAAGTAGCTACCCAAATAAAATATGCTAGCTGCTAGGAAACACTGTCAATCTTAAAGCCTACATATGTTATTATTATACCGTAACTCAGCTTACTAATTAAATTTTTAAGTATTAAAAAGACAGTGTCGTTTACGACATGTTTTCATGGAATGCTCCAATACCATTTTGATATAATTC
>JALPQI010019140.1:0-28723 GCA_025490895.1 Thaumatotibia leucotreta
ACGACCATTTTCGAGAACTGCCGCAGGTGTGTACTTATAGTAAGGCACTTCGAATCCCACAAGGCCGTATTGAAGAGCAAGCTGCTGGTGTATAATCTTGGATACGAGGTTGTGTCTGTGCAAGTACTCGGTGTTAACAATCTGAGAACAACCGGAAATAATATGCCTGAGTGACTCACCGGGACGGCGGCATGCCCGACAAGTGTCGACCGTACCGTCCTTCAGGATATATTTCCGGTAGTTATTCGTCATGATAACCTCGTCAGCAATTGCACAGGCAAAACCCTCGGTTTCTCCGAAGAGGTCCCCGAATCGTAGCCAGTTCACCGACGCGAGCAGATCTACGTCAGGTCCCGTGAGGGCCTTGTAGAACCGCCCGTGTAGCTCCTTGCTCCTCCATACCGCCTTGCGGTCCTCGGTGCTTAGTACCACAGGTTTGCGCCAGTTCTCTTTTGCCAAGGAGAGCGCCCAACTAGCAAAATATAGTCATATAGAAGTTGAGACAACGTTTTGCATATAACTTCTAGTCTAATTTGGTTGGTCATATAAACGTAAGGTATAAGCTTACGCTTATAAAAGGCGAATGTGGCGCAAATTATAAGACTTATTGGTGAGATAAAGGTTAAATAAAGGTTTGCATGGCGACTTAAATCGTCTATTAAAGGTATTGTAACGATTAAGGAATGACCAAAACGTTGTATAAAGATAACATCAAAAACCTTTACGCGACCTAAATATCAAATAAATGTTTTAATACTGACCATTTGTGACCGTCCATAAGAAAAGGTACCTTATGGCAGTTTCTAGTTACGGAGATATTGGCGATTTTGTAAAACCATTCAAAATTATCATTTTTTCTTTTTATATAAAATAGTAAAATATACAAACAGGAATATATGTGTACCTTGGTGTCAGCTGTGTACGTTAATTCTTTCTTTACTAAATTTGAGTTCAAAGTTTAGTAGAAAAGGTCCCTTGTGGGAATAGCATACAAAAATGACATCAAAGCTCAACATATATATATAAAATCATTAAATTTGTTTGCAATTGTTGCTTTTTTATACTATGGCGGTTGTAAACAAGTATACGGCTGCCCTGATGGTACGCACTAATCAGTCACGGCAGCTTTCGTGAAATCCATGGTACTCATATCTGATATTATAAACAAGTTTAAGCTAAAATATATCTGTACATAGGTATAATCACAAAAAGTGCTTTAGGTACCTCAGTACCTACGGTCGTTTTAAATTTTAATTTACGTGTACGTATAGGTAGGTACCTACTACATCTGACTTCAAAACGTCTCTCGGCGGCGTTATTCCTTTGCCTTACACCGCCACTATTACCATCTCTTTCCTACTTACTCGCGACAATTTGCATGTCGAACTCTTCACGCGGTGAAGGAACGGAACGGGGGGGTTTAATTTTTCGCATTTTATGATTTTTGACCAAAAATCACCTAAAATGTCCTCACGTGATTTATGAATATTTTTTTAGTAATAACGAACTGTGAACAATACGTATTGTGTTATCTTTCGGGATCACTAGGCAGGTACTTTATGTGAATTAATTAACGTTGACTTTAAGTGAAAATTACTCATTACTGATCAACATTTTTAGAAAAATTATAATAACATTTTTTGTTCGGATTGCAGTTTTGGTACAAGATTAGCAAAAAAAATAAGTTAATATGGTGCCTTATTATAATAATCAACATGTTTTGTCTGTGATTGGCCATAAGGGCCCTTTTCCCAAATGTATGGGAGTGAAATTGTGATTTTTACGTAACTTTAATCGTCTATAAACGAAAAAGTGTGACCTGTAGAATAATATTAATACTTTTGTGATACTCTTGTGGACTGATTAAAATTAATTTAGAACATACTATACCAACGTTGTTATTGTTCTAGGAAAGATTTAAGTGATAGTAATTATCACATTTAATTAAAATAAAGATATTTCGTTGACTATGTGACTTTTATTTCTATCCTAAAATGTAAGGTCAAATATGTTCTACTATTATACAATGGTTCAAATTACAATATACATAAAAGGGAAAACCGAATTTTTTTTTTTAATTATTCCGTTCATATGAGCGTGTTGCTCTTTTCAAAGGGGTTTTTTCATGATTTGAACGTCACATTAAAAAAACCATAACTTAGTTCCAAGGAAGAACCCCTTAAGATACGAAATCAATCATAACCCATGTAACTTCCAATGGGAACACACTTAAAACTATGTTCAAACTTCACTTGACGATTTCTCAAAAGTGCATCTTTAGCATGTGTCAATTTAATGTTTTTTTGTTTTGTAAGTATGAGACTTAGACACGTGTTTTTTTGTATTAGATAGCTTATTTAATGTAGATTTAGGATCTGTGCTTAACTCAATACCTGCCATAAGGGACCTATAGCCATGGACGGTCACATTTTGTTTTATGGAAGGTTTAGTGTAATCCTTACTCATTGCTTATCGGACTTTTAAGTTACTTAAACCTTTTTAAGTTTTATTTATAAAACTGCTCCTGACATTTATTTTAGATACGCGCAAAACTTGGTGTGTGTGAAAAAAGTGTACGGAAAAATAATACAAGATAATTTTATAAGTTTTGTAACAGAAATTATTGTTCTATATGTGACCGTCCATAAGAAAAGGTACCTTATGGCAGTTTCTAGTTACGGAGATATTGGCGATTTTGTAAAACCATTCAAAATTATCATTTTTTCTTTTTATATAAAATAGTAAAATATACAAACAGGAGTATACGTGTACCTTGGTGTCAGCTGTGTATGTTAATTCTTTCTTTACTAAATTTGAGTTCAAAGTTTAGTAGAAAAGGTCCCTTGTGGGAAAAGCATACAAAAATGACATCAAAGCTCAACATATTTATATAAAATCATTAAATTTGTTTACAAGTATTTTTTTGCAATTTTTGCTTTTTTATACTATGGCGATTGTAAACAAGTATACGGCTGCCCTGATGGTACGCACTAGTCAGTCACTGCAGCTTTCGTGAAATCCATGGTACTCATATCTGATATTATAAACAAGTTTAAGCTAAAATATATCTGTACATAGGTATAATCACAAAAAGTGCTTTAGGTATCTCAGTACCTACGGTCGTTTTAACTTTTAATTTACGTGTAGGTAGGTACCTACTACATCTGCCTTCAAAACGTCTCTCGACGGCGTTATTCCTTTGCGTTACACCGCCACTATTACCATCTCTTTCCTACTTACTCGCGACAATTTGCATGTCGAACTCTTCACGCGGTGAAGGGGCGGAACGGGGGGGTTTAATTTTTCGCATTTTATGATTTTTGACCAAAAATCACCTAAAATGTCCTCACGTGATTTATGAATATTTTTTTAGTAATAACGAACTGTGAACAATACGTATTGTGTTATCTTTCGGGATCACTAGGCAGATACTTTATGTGAATTAATTAACGTTGACTTTAAGTGAAAATTACTCATTACTGATCAACATTTTTAGAAGAATTATAATAACATTTTTTGTTCGGATTGCAGTTTTGGTACAAGATTAGCAAAAAAAATAAGTTAATATGGTGCCTTATTATAATAATCAACATGTTTTGTCTGTGATTGGCCATAAGGGCCCTTTTCCCAAATGTATGGGAGTGAAATTATGATTTTTACGTAACTTTAATCGTCTATAAACGAAAAAGTGTGACCTGTAGAATAATATTAATACTTTTGTGATACTCTTGTGGACTGATTAAAATTAATTTAGAACATACTATACCAAATTTGTTATTGTTCTAGGAAAGATTTAAGTGATAGTAATTATCACATTTAATTAAAAAAAAAATAAAAATAAAAATTAAAATAAAGATATTCCGTTGACTATGTGACTTTTATTTCTATCCTAAAATGTAAGGTAAAATATGTTCTACTATATACAATGGTTCAAATTACAATATATAAAAGGGAAAACCGAAAAAAATATTTTTTAATTATTCCGTTCATATGAGCGTGTTGCTCTTTTCAAAGGGGTTTTTTCATGATTTGAACGTCACATTAAAAAAACCATAACTGAGTTCCAAGGAAGAACCCCTTAAGATACGAAATCAATCATAACCCATGTAACTTCCAATGGGAACACACTTAAAACTAGGTTCAAACTTCATTTGACGATTTCTCAAAAGTGAATTTTTAGCATGTGTCAATTTAACGTTTTTTTATTTTTTAAGTATGAGACTTAGACACGTGTTTTTTTTGTATTAGATAGCTTATTTAATGTAGATTTAGGATCTGTGCTTAACTCAATACCTGCCATAAGGGACCTATAGCCATGGACGGTCACATATATTGAGCGTTTGCACATTTGGCGTGAGCTGAATTCGTATGGGAAGGTCACTTTACTGTTAAAGTTTATGATGATATACAGTTTTTTGCTGTCGCGCTCTTAATATATTCGAAATAATTATAATTTATAACAATATTTCTTCATATTTTATTATAGCTAAGGTTAGCCATTTTGGAACAAGTCATGGATTTATACTTATACAGTGTGTGTCTTTGATAGCGACATTGCTTTTAAGTAACGATAGATTAAAGTGTTGTTAACCATTTTAGTAAAATAATATAACGATTGCCTTTATTATTTAAGAGTAATTAATTTTTATAAAAATCTCGAGCAGCAATGTAATGCAAACATTTATTTGACGTTTCTGAGAGGAAAAGCTAGTTTCGTTTTCATTTTAATTCGATCAAATCATTAAAGTAACGGCGAACTGTTGCCGACGTTAAATTATTTACTGAATTATCCATTACTAGAAAATACTACAATTTAAAGCATGCGAGATTTGGACTACACGAGCACAACAAATTTACATCAACAATTCTTTCTGTGTCTTACTGTCTTAGCCAGCACATTTTGAATCGTATTATTCACTGAACTGATATTAAAAATCTCTGCACATACATTATCACTTCTTAGAAATCACATTACCTAGTTCAAACATTTTTATTAAATTTATTAGGAAAGTCTGTTGATCAACAAACTTGATGTTATCTTGACACTTCAACTCAATCAATGTGAAGTTTTCAATCGGTACATAAACAAAACGATTATCTGATACCGCCTTCTTAGTTAACACAAAATTACCGAGCGCTTAATCGTCTCTGTCTCACTTATAAGAAAGAATGACAAAGACGGAAAACTAAACTACGCTACTGAGCGATAGCCATTGGCAACTTGGCTAGGCACCCTGGGCTGGTGTTAACTCCTTTTCTTATGAACAAGGGTCATGATTTTTGACGGACTTGTCATCGAAAAGTGTCACCGACATGTAGGATGTAAATAGGTAGGTAATTAATTTTATCTACAGGAATATCATAATTTCCCTGTTATGTATTCAGAAGCGGTAATGTAATGACCTATATTAAGAGACCGGTGTCTGTGGCTGTATCACAATGTTAACATTAAAGTACAGGCAGAGTACAGTGCATCATAATGTTGACATTAAAGTATCGTCGTCATGATATTAATTTTAACATTATGAAGTCAACTTCTTTTTGTTGTTTTTTTTTCAATAAATATTTATTGTATATTTATTGGATATCCTTACTCAAATTGAGTGATTTCAACTGATTTGAATTTTTATATTTAGAGGTAATTACATACTTAGTGGATATCAATGAAAATAAAGGTAAATTGTCATTCTAAACTAATGATATGGATGTAGATAAAGTTATGTATGTGACTGTACATAATTAGGCATTAAACACTCGTGTGATCTTATTATGAAACTCGCCTACGGCTCGTTTCATAAAACCACACTCGTGTTTAATGCCTCTTATTATGCGCCAGCCACATAAATAACTAGTAATTGTCAGGATGTCACTAAGAGCGAGATTTCAATGAAATCATATGTCAATTGTTAGGTTTAATTTATTAGTTATTGTTATTAGTGATACATTGCGTGCCGATTTAATTTGTATGAAAAAATTTTTTTTTGAATACTTTAACTAAATATGCTAATTTCAGTTCATTAAGACTTGTACTTTCACCCCTTAAAAGGAATGTCGGTATCAAAGACACACACTGTATGACTACAATATAACTTCATCTTAAGTAAAGGTTTTTTTTTATAACGACTACAAATCGTCCGCCATTACTAAGCTGCCATTACTAATCCGCCACTTCGTTTGTACCGTTTCCACGATGTAACGTCCATGGTTTTTTTCTTTGAAATAGTACTGTGATGCTCACGAAATGGCGAATGATGTTTTATAATATTAATTTCAAATCGACTATAAATTGCATGATGTTTTATAACCGTAACTTAAAATCAATTTAAAAACATATAGTTCAATAAAAGGAATATAACGGGTTCGGCAACAACTAAAGGTTTTTCAAAGTTTTTGTTTGACGTTAATATGACCAACTGTTGAATAAAAGGTAGATAACAGTCCCGCTGATATCTTTTTGTCACATTGAAGTTACCCTCAATACCGCTATACAGTGTGTGGTCTTTAACACGGGAGAAAAATGAAATGAGTGACTCCTTAGACTATCAGCAATAATCCTGTAAAGGTCCCGGTGTTTCAAAGTGGTTAAGTTCGGAGATATTGTCATTCAAAGCTATGGACCTTTAGTACTGGATCTTGGCATCACGATGTCGTAGCTTGTCAGTCGCAAAACATCTTGATAGTATACCAGTTAGGAAGTCATAACAATAATTTTGTTTGCATTTTTACACTAATTTGATACGGTTTTAAAAAAAATTGTACATTTTTCAATGATTCAAAAATGATAAGTTATTGATAACTTTTAATTCAAGTACATAAATGAACCCATAATAATGAAAAATACATGAACAAAAAATTACAATCTCTATTGTTATACAACGCGGCAACGCTGCTAGCATTATGGGCACTTTTGCACCAGGAATGACATGAGGGGTAGGGGGAAACGATTAAATTGTATTTTTATTTTTTATTTAATTGTGTCTATCTTCTTAATTGTAATGTACAAATATATATATTTTTTTAAATTACAATATGTGGAAATGATTGTTGATCAGCTTATTAATGCACCGTTTAAATTTTCACCCCGGTTGTAGGCCACACACTGTATAACTGTCGAGATAAGGTTTTATGATATCACTTATACAACAATAAAATTATGTAGACGTTGTAAAAATGACCTTATTACGGCGGTTCTGTTTTTTCAAAACCCTTTATAAGACGAAAACGTTTATACAACTTTGAACATCATTAAGTAAACGTTTTCTTTAAAACCTCTACATGATTGTCGTATAATTAAGTCGCAAAAACGTTATTTACCATAGTAATTAGACTATTTGGTAGGACGACTAAACTATCAGATTTATAACGTTTATTTGACTAACAGGTTAAGTTAAAAACTACTATAAAACTCTTATATGGCTAAAGGTCGTATAACTCTTGATTTATATGACTTCTTTGCTAGTTGGGCGGCGTGAGGTTCCGGTCTACTGCCACCACATCACGATGCATCCCGCACTCATTGTTAAGAAAATAGTTTCTAAGATTGTACACCTCGCGGTTGTGGAGGTTTTTGGCATTTAGGAAGCCGCGGCCCCCACACCTCCGCGGGATGTATAATCTCATAACTGATGAGCGCGGGTGTAGCATTCGATGTGTAGTAAGCAGTGTACGGATCCTTCGATCCAGGGCGTCCAGCTCGGTCTGAGTCCACCTTAGTATGCCAAAGGAGTATGTGAGTATGGGTATTACCCAGGCGTTGAAGGCGCGCACTTTGTTGCCTCCTGACAAAAGACTGTTAAATACTTTTGTGAGCCGGCTGAAAAAGCGCTCCTTCACCGCCTGTCTAATTCCCATATCTTCAATACCCAAAGACTGTGACATACCAAGGTATTTATAGGTTTCTGCTTCCGAGATAGATCTGAACGACATTGTCTCAGAAAGCTGTAAATTTGTTGAATTTACTACTTTCCCCCGCTGCACATGCATAACCGCACACTTATCGACAGTATCGACACCAAATTCCATATTGATGGCACTACTGAAAACTTCTGTGGTTCGCAGTAGTTCCAACAAATCTTGGCTATTTGGCGCAAATAATTTGAGATCATCCATATACAGAAGGTGAGAAATGACTTCACCCTCTCTCCGAAGCCGGCAACCTAGTCCTGAATCCTTCAGCAGGGTGCTGAGGGGGTTCAGAGCTAGGCAGAACCATAAGGGACTCAGACTGTCACCCTGGAATATTCCTCGCTCGATCCTTATAAAGTCCTGCGGGCCAGAGGGGCCATCCCCGCCTCCTGGTTGATGAAGGACTGTGGTCCACTGCCTCATACACGCGCCGAGAAAGGATCTTAAAGTTGCATTAACTTTATACAGCTCCAAGACCCTTTCCAACCATGAATGAGGCACCGAATCATATGCCTTCTTGTAGTCAATCCAAGCGGCGGAGAGGGCCCCTTTGTTACGCCAGACTTGCTGGCAAATGGTCATGTCGATGAGGAGGAGCTCTTTAGTACCACGGGACCCAACCCTACATCCATTTTGAGCAGGAGCCAAAACATTGTTCGAAACAATGTGCGTGTTAATTTTTACTCTCAAAATGGATGTAAGGAGCTTGTACAGTGTGGGCAAGCACGTGATGGGTCGGTAGTTCTTCGCTTCCGTGGTACTACCGGACTTGTAGAGCAGGAAGGTTACACCAGTTGTTAAGGAAGGTGGCAGGGAACCGAGCTCGAGGGCTTGTTGGAATTGCGTTGCCAATCGTGAGTGCGAGCATCGAAACCATTTTAGCCAGAAGTTGTGCAATCCATCCGGCCCAGGACTTTTCCAGTTCTGAGTCGTGCGGACAGCAGTTGACAGCACAACTTACGTCATCGGGGCAGATGGTAACTGCCCCCATAGGTTCGATGGTCTCGCATTCACGTTCGACAACGGTCATCCATTCACCCTCGGTGTGTCCGACGGGCGCTGAGTTTTATTACGAACTTGAACTCGTAAACTTAGAGTTCACGTACATTTTTAATCAAAATTATTGATATTTATCTCAAATTCAAATAATATCAAATTATATCTGCGAAACGTATTTCACGATGTGTCAAAGACGTCAGATGCTATGGAAAGTCAGTCCTATTTGCTTACATTCTTTTTTGGATTCTACTGACGGTTGGTACAGTCAGCAGCAGATATTGCTAAGCGGGCAGGGTGTTCAAAATGAAATTGGCACGACCTTATTGCTAAGACTATAAGAGTGTGTTAAGATCATTGTGAACACCCTATCCGCTAAGCAATATCTGCTGCTGACTGTATACGTTACACGTTACTCGTTACTCCCGCCGATTTTTTGTAGTTTTCGAATTATGAATTTAAAAAAATTTTTTTTTTGGGAAATTCTGGAATGAAGAAATTTATTAATAAAAAAAACTGTTGGGTTTTTTAACTAGTTTCTTTTTGTAAAAGTATAACTACAATTAAAGCATTTACTGACAAAAAAATTAGCGTCCTCACTTTGATACAAGTAGGATAAAAAATACCAAATCCAATTCGACTATTCCAAAAAATCCTCATTATTAAGTATCACTTTTTTTTTGCTTTTACGAAGGTTTAAGATCTAGGGCAGTCTTTAGATTACCAAAAATCCTTGGGATATGTTTTATTTTTTAATTTACGTACATTAATGCTATTTTGATGCGTTTTATAGCGTAAAATTTTGAATTTGGTATTTTTTATCCTACTTGTATCAAAGTGAGGACGCTAATTTTTATGTCAGTAAATGCTTTATTTGTAGTAATACTTTTACAAAAAGAAACTAGTTAAAAAACCCAACAGTTTTTTTATGAATAAATTTCTTTATTCCAGAATTTCTCAAAAAATTTTTTCAAATATTCATAACTCGAAAACTACAAAAAATCGGCTAACATACATGGGGTATATTCTGATAGCTCATGACGTGAGGAATCTAAAAAAAATTTTTTGACGTCAAGGCTTGGACCACCCTGTATAGTGAGCGGTGATACCATGCGAGAAAAATTACCCCATTATGTACCCTATTTTATGAAACAATATTAAAATGTAATATCAAATATAGTTATTTTAGGACTGATTTTTCAATTGCCAGTTAACAGTATCTGTCAGATAAACGCTAGCTCTATCCTGTTTTGACTGATGGCTTTAGAAAAGGATAGTTATAATTTTAACTAACGAATAAGTTTATCCGGCGATTGAAAAATCAGCCCTAAGTGGAGTTTTAGTTTCTTAGTGTACCTTATTTAATTCAATTTACGAAATAGTATTTAAAACTGTCATAGATATGTCACATCTTTGCCGAATATCAATTAGATTGCATTTTAACCATAGACATATTAAATTGATCATAGACATATTAAATTGATAGACCGAGTCTATTTTATCTGTGGGTGACGCCGGCAATGCCTGTCAACGATCTTTGTTTGTGTATACTAGTGCACCTAAACCGCAAATAGTAAAAGTGTTTAAAATAAAGCTTTTCATGTATATTTCTGTTCGATAAGTGCACGGAGTGTGATAAAAGTGATGACTTGTGTGGTTCCAGGGTGTAAAAACCGCCAGGGTTACCTGAATGAACAAAATAAAGACATTACGTTTCACCGGCAATTTAGTTTTGACTTGAATTTTAAGATTTCGAACCTTATTAAGGTAAAAGTAACTGAAAATCTTATTCAATATTTGTTGTCGGATACATATGTGTAGTTTTGTGATTAAACCATTCGTATTTACATTCGTAATGTAATTATAAATAGTGGGATTCAAACATTTGTATCGCATAGTGTGGTACTTAAGAGACCGATCGTGATATCGATAAATGTATTGATAATCAACTCAAAAATGAATCGATGTTTTTAATGTCCAACAGGTTTCCACTGGACACTGAACAAAGGCTATTATGGGTCAAAAATATCAAAAAGGCAGACGACTGGTGCCCTAAAGAGTATTCAAAAATATGCTCCGCACAATTTTAAGCTGTTGTTTCAGGCAAGGGTACGCGCATAAGTGATTACATTCTGACGTACTACCCACCATATGTGGTAATCATCCAATGTCATGTCAACCAGCAAGTAAATTACGAAAGCAGCACCGCAAAGCAAAGCAAAAGCAAAGCAGTCACCGTAGCCTATGGCTACGTAGCCTAAGTCACCGTAGCCTATGGCTACGGTGACTGCTTTCCATCAGGCGGGCCATATGCTTGTTTGCCACCGACGTGGTATTAAAAAAAAAAAAAAAATAAGTTTAGTTTAATAATGACGCTCATGTGATACTTGTGTAGACTGATTAATTTAATTATAAAAAAGCCATCATACCAAAATTGTTAGGTATGCTTTAAGGAATGATAAGTTCCATAAAACATGTTATAATGAGAGTTTTCTGAAATCACCAGGGCGTGAGCAGGTCCAGAAACTTGTTTAAATTCTATGTTTATAGTTTCTGGTTTAAATATTTTGTATGAGTTAAAAAAATACATAAAAAAATTTAAACTTTATTTAAAAAAAAAACCATTTAGTTAGTCTTTCTTTGGGGCTAGATAATTGTGTTTCTTAGCGGGACCTTACGGCTAAGTGGCGCCAACTAGTGGCATACGTTTTAGGAAACCCTCATTATGACATTTTAATTAAAGAAAATATTTCGTTAACTTTGTGATTTTATTTTTTTCCTAAAATGTAGATTTTGAAATCACGATCGAAGAAGATCGTGATTCTGAGTAGGAAATAAGGTTTATTCCTACTGTATTCGCTACCTAATTTGGTAAAAATATTATTATTGCCGATAAAAGTATACGATGAAGACTGGACATCACTAATAGTAATGACATTTTATCTAGTCAGGTTGGTAGCATTGTTCAAGAAAATGGAGTCGTTGATGGAGTTCACGACCAAGTAGAGCTACTTTATTTGTCTCTTTTTCCTTATGGAATACGTCTTGAGATGGTGAAGGATGACAATAGTTTGTTCATGTATGTCTTAATACACGGAATCTTCCCTATATTTTATCTGTGAAATTGATAGACCGAGTCTATTTTATCTGTGGGTGACGCCGGCAATGCCTGTCAACGATCTTTGTTTGTGTATACTAGTGCACCTAAACCGCAAATAGTAAAAGTGATTAAAATAAAGCTTTTCATGTATATTTCTGTTCGATAAGTGCACGGAATGTGATAAAAGTGATGACTTGTGTGGTTCCAGGGTGTAAAAACCGCCAGGGTTACCTGAATGAACAAAATAAAGACATTACGTTTCACCGGCAATTTAGTTTTGACTTGAATTTTAAGATTTCGAACCTTATTAAGGTAAAAGTAACTGAAAATCTTATTCAATATTTGTTGTCGGATACATATGTGTAATTTTGTGATTAAACCATTTGTATTTACATTCGTAATGTAATTATAAATAGTGGGATTCAAACATTTGTATCGCATAGTGTGGTACTTAAGAGACCGATCGTGATATCGATAAATGTATTGATAGTCAACTCAAAAATGAATCGATGTTTTTAATGTCCAACAGGTTTCCACTGGACACTGAACAAAGGCTATTATGGGTCAAAAATATCAAAAAGGCAGACGACTGGTACCCTAAAGAGTATTCAAAAATATGCTCCGCACAATTTTAAGCTGTTGTTTCAGGCAAGGGTACGCGAATAAGTGATTACATTCTGACGTACTACCCACCATATTTGGTAATCATCCAATGTCATGTCAACCAGCAAGTAAATTAAGTTTAGTTTAATAATGACGCTCATGTGATACTTGTGTAGACTGATTAATTTAATTATAAAGAAGCCATCATACCAAAATTGTTAGGTATGCTTTAAGGAATGATAAGTCCATAAAACATGTTATAATGAGAGTTTTCTGAAATCACCAGGGCGGGAGCAGGTCCAGAAACTTGTCTAAATTCTATGTTTATAGTTTCTGGTTTAAATATTTTGTATGAGTTAAAAAAAATACATAAAAATATTTAAACTTTATTTAAAAAAAAAAAAACATTTACTTAGTCTTTCTTTGGGGCTAGATAATTGTGTTTCTTAGCGGGATCTTACGGCTAAGTGGCGCCAACTAGTGGCATACGTTATAGGAAACCCTCATTATGACATTTTAATTAAATAAAATATTTCGTTAACTTTGTGATTTTATTTTTATCCTAAAATGTAGATTTTGAAATCACGATCGAAGAAGATCGTGATTTTGAGTAGGAAATAAGGTTTATTCCTACTGTATTCGCTACCTAATTTGGTAAAAATATTATTATTGACGATAAAAGTATACGATTGAAGACTGGACATCACTATAGTAATGACATTTTATCTAGCCAGGTTGGTAGCATTGTTCAAGAAAATGGAGTCGTTGATGGAGTTCACGACCAAGTAGAGCTACTTTATTTGTCTCTTTTTCCTTACGGAATACGTCTTGAGATGGGGTGAAGGATGACAATAGTTTGTTCATGTATGTCTTAATACACGGAATCTTCCCTATATTTTATCTGTGATTTTAACGTATATCAACCGTCAGTAGAATCCAAAAAAGGAATGTAAGCAAATATGGCTGACATTCCATAGCATCTGACGTGTTTGAAACATATTGTGAAATACCTTCGCAGATATAATTTTAGGTTAACACTATAAATATCAATATTTTTTACTAAAATTTATGTGAACTCTAGGTTTAAGATTATAAGTTCGGAATAAAGGGTCCATATTGCCACTTATAAAATTTTTTCTTCGAATATTTTTACTAATAGAGTTTTTTACTCATAATGATCATTACTCCGAAAATTGTATCTCATACTTTTTTTCTTACTAAAAATTATACTTCTACCTACAATGTTCATAACGATTTTTATTTCGAATTTTTATCCTCCTAAAGTCGTCAAATAGATTAATTTGTACCTATACAATTATTTGCAATAAATTGTTTATTTATAAACATTTTCCCAATAATTTATATGATACCTATTTGCGGAAAACGTAAATAGGAACGCACACGGTTTTTATGGAGTCGATGCAGGGTATTATGTAATAATATAGGATGTTGAAGGTAGTAGTTTATTCTGAGGCCGTTTAAATGTCATGATTCACATGATTTGTTGTTCCCTTATAAACGTGTTCATAGATTGTTGAAATTATGACTGCAAACGAAGTGATATCCGTCCTTCTTAGCCATACATTATATTGAACCAGTGGGGATGACACTCAAGTCGACGGAGCTCTGCTCCGCAGAGCTCCTATTCCGCGGTGTTGGGCGCTTCGCGCCTTGTCAATAAACTGGGTGCGCTTTCATTCACATAACTTTTTAACTCCTAATATAATTTCTGGAAGCAGACTAACAGCCTCAACCCCAAGTCATCTGCCCCTCTCACTGTCAATGGTATTTGTCAACCCGTCGAAATAGCTAGTATGTTCAAGGATAGCTTTAGAGTACAACCATCCAATGAGCTTTTGCCTACAGCTAAAACAATTACTTCATGCTCATCCGGACCACTTATTAGCTTTTCGGCGGAGGAGGTCGCCTCAGTAATTCGGTACATGACTAAAGGGAAGTCCCCGGGTCACGATAGTATAAGTATCGAGCACCTTAAGCATGCCGGGCCCCAACTGCCACGTTTATTATCAACGTTCTACACACTCTGTGTTAGGCATTCTTATCTGCCGGACGATTGCATGAGGACGGTGGTGGTACCAATAGTCAAAAATAAAACTGGTGATCACTCGGATAGTTCTAACTACAGACCCATATCATTGGCTACTACAGTTGCCAAGGTACTGGACAGTCTGCTTGATCGACAGCTGAGTAAGTTCGTCCAACTGCATGATGCTCAGTTTGGTTTTCAGCCTGGTCTATCGACGGATACAGCTATTTTAAGTCTCAAGCATACTGTCCGGTATTATACTGATCGCAAGACGCCGGTATACGCTTGTTTCTTGGACTTATCCAAAGCCTTTGATATGGTTTCTTATGATCTTCTGTGGCATAAGTTAAGAACGGAAACGAGCGTGCCTGAGGAAGTCATTGGTGTTTTTGACTATTGGTACAAGAACCAAATAAACGTGGTTAGGTGGGCAAATGCCCTCTCGGATGAGTACAGGTTGAGGTGTGGAGTGAGACAGGGGGGGTTAGCATCTCCTCGACTCTTTAACCTGTACATGAATGCTTTGATAGGGGACCTCAGCAGAACTAGGGTCGGCTGTTGTGTGGCTGGGGACATGGTCAACAACATAAGCTACGCGGATGATATGGTTCTGCTGGGGCCCTCTGTGTGTGCAATAAATAGGTTGCTTGGCAAGTGCGAGAGGTACGCGGTGGCCCATGGGCAACAATACAACTAAAAGCGAGATACTCGTATTTCAGGCGCGCGGTTTTAAGGTGGAGAGTTTTCCTGACGTCGTGCTGAATGGAGTCCCCCTGAAGAGAACCGCTAAATTTAAGTACTTGGGTCATTGGGTCACGGAGTGCCTCTCGGACGACTTAGACATTGAGAGGGAGAGAAGGGCGCTGGCTGTTCGGGGAAATATGTTGGCTCGCAGGTTCGCGCGTTGCACGAATGAAGTAAAGATAACGTTATTTAAGGCATACTGCCAGTCGTTTTATTCGTGCAGCCTGTGGGTGGACTATACTCAGAGAGCAGTTAGCGCCTTAAGGGTGCAATATAACAATACGCTCAGAATGCTGTTGGGGCTGCCAAGGTATTGCAGTGCTTCAGCCATGTTCGCGGAGGCGCGGGTGGACGGTTTTCACGCCATCATCAGGAAGCGAGTCGCCTCAATCATGCACCGGGTACGTGGGAGCCGCAACGGCATTCTGAGAGTTATTGATAGCAGTTTGGACTGTCCCATTGCGAGGCATTGGAATAATGTCCATATAGGTATTAAGTTAACTTAATTAAATTTAAAATATAAAATAAAATTTAAGGTGTAATATATGTAATTTAATTGTAATTTAATTTAATATTAATTTTAATTGTATGTGAATTTATTGTATTCTATGGATCCTGTTATCCGAAATAAAATGATTTATTATTATTATTATTATTATTAATATCGGAAGTCCGAAAATGAGTCTCATACAATTTTATATCATAATGATCACTCTTCATAATTTTTATTGTAATAAAATATTGAAACTCCTAATCATTCGACTTCATAATGTTAATGTTCACACCTGACCTTCACAGAACTAAAATGCTGCCAGAAAGGTGGGTTAGGTTAGGTTAGAACTGCGACCCTCACAGAACCGAAATGCTGCCAGGAAGATGGGTTAGGTTAGTTAAAAAATTATGACGACTGTGTGTTATGAGCTCCGATCATAGGAATTAAAAAATTATGAGGACTGTGTGTTATGAGTTCCAATCATAGGAATTAAAATGTATGAACATAAAATGTATGAAGAAAAAAATTATGAAGAGTGATTATTATGAACTCCAATCCGTAGTACAATCGTAAATAGGAATACAAATTTTATGAGAGCCAATATGGACCCCAATAAAATAACCTAACCTAGTTAACCTATCCAATAGTGAAAACTGAAAAGTGCTAAAAATAAAAACGCACATTATCGTTAACCTAACCAGTTAGTGGGGTGATAGAAAAATTAGACGTAGCTTACGTAACTCATTCCCATTATTGTTGTTGTTAGTTCCTTATTTTGAATTTATTATTACAGGTCCATGCTGCTATAAATAAAATCAAAGAATACGCATCAAAAAATATGAGCAAAAAGCTAAAATGTTTAGTACAGTACTCTGCCACAACCTGATTTGTGCAGGTAGTTGTTTACAATAATAGGACGATTTATATTTAACTAAACAAAAATAATTCATGCATAGATTAAAACCCGTATAGATAAAAATACATACTTATAGCATTAGAGTATATAGCATAAAATAAGTATAGTGAAAAATTTTATAAACATAAATTTTAGTACCAAAAATATATATGAAACACAACATTATGAATAGAAATAATTCTAAGTGATGATAATTATGAACAAAGATTAGTTCTAAATGCCGATCATTATGATGTTAAATTGTATAAGGAACATTTTCGGAGTTCCAATAATCTAAGTTGCAATTTTACAAGTACTTTGACGCACCCCGGAATAAAAATACGATTGTGTTTTAAAAGTGGTTTATTATGGAATAATGCAAGTTTTTAGGATTGTTTACATTTTTTGGATTCTACTGACTAATGGTGTAAACGGTTTGCGGACAGCTCCTATTGACTAGCAAAGATGCATTATTTACTTAAAAATAATACATTTTTTTTACTTTTAGGCATACTCTATTTTCTACCATCCCATACTTTTAGTTTCAACTCGTCAATAATGATGTATTTAGTAACTTATGGACATTAAATTAAAAAATATAGATATCATCATCGATTTAATTGTGCAAATAACATTTAATTTACTCATAAATAATTAGAAGCTATAACAATAGTAGATTGTTCAACGAGGGACCATTATGACACGAGATATTTATCCACCCGAGCGTAGCGAGGGGTGGATGTAGTTCGAGTGTCATTATAGCTGTTTAGTCCCGAACACTCTACTCTACTTTTCACTTTGAATGCGAGGAAAAAATCTCAGTATTTATTAACAGAAAGAACAAGTAAGAAACAAAAAAATTATATGTTCTCTAAGAAATCGGAAGTTTTGACATCGAACTTCCGATTTCTTCGGAACATGGCCACTTGACGATAAATTCGCAAACTTTTTCAAGTTATATGGTTTCGTTGCAGTGTGGTTTCAAGCATGGAATATATGCTACAAGGTGATGATGGTTGATATTTCTTAGATTTTTCATCAAAATATGTCAGAAATACGCCTTCCATAAATGATGTTGGTACCTAATTTGCTTTCCAGTTTTCCAATCCATAAAAGTTTGATACGCTTTTGAATATTACACTAGATTTCGGCGGCAAAAGATTTTGCACCACCTCTTTTGCATTCTTCTTTATTCTGGAGTAAGGCGTTAATACCTCTTCGTCGCATGACATGACATCGTAAATTATACGATTTGAACAAAATTACTTATGGACAAAAACACAAAAAATAAGCAATCAAATTCGGTGCGCGTTTTAGTTTTTATCTGAATCCCTTTTTCGAAATATGACGCTTTAAATACTTGCATATTTAGCCAACGAATTGGAGCTAACTACAAACTATTTTGAAGCTAATTGGTTAAAACATAACATAAGTAATAAATTGGATTCAATCTTAATCATATATTAAACAAGTATTAAATATACAATATATACATGTACCTACCTATACTTCGTTTTTTTTAGCATTAGAAAGACCTTTGCAGAACGAGATATATGATTTTTTTACAGGCACATTCTGCGGATCGAACAGTGAATACGAGTTATTAAATATCACGTATTTATTATCATGCTATATTAATACATACATTACTCAGTGTTGTGAACAGATAAGAAACATAATGTTAGTTAATTTATAATATAAGATGAAAAGATAAGAATTTTAATAAATTGCGTTTGCAATTTTTCATGGAAAGGTTGTACATTAAAAAACCTAAAGAGGCAGAGTTCTCACACAATTTTAAAACGTCACTGTCACTATCTGTTATACGATTTGACGGTTGAGTCGGTTGTGTTTTCTATTGCTGTTAGCTTACTTAAAGATTGATGTTATCGTTTTTGTTCCATTTCGTTATTAATTGTTGATCTATTTAGATATTTTGTTTGTTGGTGCACATTTAAAATTGATGAAGTCGCAGCCGGTTTCGGCTAACGTTTTCTCATCTCTAAAGAAGAAACGGCAAAAGCAAAATCCTCTGACAGCCAGTGAAAAGCGGATGGTGGTGAATATTTACAAATTAGTGTTAGTAATGTGCCTTAGGCACTGGTCTCACCTCGAGCTACTAAGCTATGAACTATCGGCTATAAACACGAACAAAAGATACGCACTTCCGTGTAAATAAAAGAGACACGGCTATACTCGCCCAGCTATCAGCTATCACCGCCGGGCGAGTATCGCCGTGTCTCTTTTATTTACACGGGAGTGCGTATCTTTTGTTTGTGTTTATAGCCGATAGCTCATAGCTTAGTAGCTCGCGGTGAGACCAGTGCCATAGAAAGGAATATCCCACTAAATCGGACCGTGTGAAAAAGACTGCTGAGACTGCTGGCATATCGTTGGTTACGGTATACAACATTTTAAAACAAAATAAGTTTTTAAATGAAATTACATAATATAATAGATAACACTGTGGAGAATTTTATTATAAACGTTGGTGGTTCCAAGTCCTCGGACTCTTCCACTGACAATGAATAAAACTATGTAGAGTATGTCATCATCATTGTCATCTGAGTTTTATTTTCGAATTTGTTACCAAATTCAAACTACGTTAGTAGAGCGCCCCAGATTAAAGCCGCCCATAATGGCGACAAATACTAAACGACGTTGCCGATGGGTAGGGTTGTCTTACTATTGTCACCTGCTCAGTCTTTATGACACCGTGTCCGCTTTTGTACCGATGGGTCATTGTCAGATTTAGGTTATCGTCTTTTCGGTGGTCATACCTAAAGTTAAGGAATTCCTGTGCTAATTTTGGGATAAAACAATTTACGGTACAACTAGGTTCACTGGTCCATAGCCCTATGCAACCAAATCGTAACATAGATTTATAAAAGCAGTTAACTTTTGACCACCGAGTGGGCAACTTTTGTTTTTCGGACTGACAATGACCCCGATAGTTTTAATCCTTAAACGCATGACTTTTAAAAGTACTGGGAGTGCATAATGTAAGCTAGATTAAATATACAAATATTGTTAGATTTTAGACTGTAAATTTCATTAAATTCAGTAATGTAAAATCGGTATGATATGAGTTACAAAATAAAAAAATACTTAGTTAAAAACCGCCAAACACTAAACGAAAACCTTCAATATTTAGCTTTTTCTAAATTGCCGCCATCTTGCTTATAAAACACTTATAATTTTTTTAATACAGTTTTGCCAACAAATTAATAATAAATGTGAAAACTATGCGTTCAGCTATCGGTAATTATCAAATTATATGTATGTACATAAGTTCCGAGAAATTCAGTGTTATCGGCCGAAATCGAAGAAGGAAGGTTCACGACGACTGCTTCTTTGTTCACCCGTTTGACAGATAATTCTAATCTTAAATAAAACGAAGTATATATCAAGATAAAAAATCGATTTTCCTTAATATTTTTACACGACTGACATTTTGAGGTTTTTTCCAATGGCAATAATCGTTCGTTCAAAAATCATAAACACCAGAAATGGCTGTTTAGGGGTTTCCAAAGCATAGACAATTAGACATACAGAACGACGTTTTGTCTAAGTACTCATAATCTGCGGCCCTACCGTGAAAAAAAAAACCCCCTAAAAACCAGGGATTTTTCTCTGTCACTCTAATGACGCCTTCGTTGGAATGACATAGACAAATCCCCCAAATTTACGTTCTTCGGTGTTCGCGGCAGCAGGCAAGTAGTTGTTCAAAAACTCACGAGTAAAAATCTTATTTTTACGTTCAAAACTTATAACGGTCGCAGGGTCAGGGTAGCTGACGTTCTGCGCACGTGTTCGACGGGAAACAAATCGCCAATGACAAATTGATCACCGGACATCTTTTAAATACTTGGTCTAAAGATGATTCGGCCGCCAGGTGTCGCCACTGTCTATGAAAACGAGTCAAATAAAGCACTTTGCTGGTGATAATTCGACGGAAACGGATATGCTCTCTCAATTATAAAGCTTCCAGTGACGGTCAAGTAATTTAATATTTTTTATCTACATCCATATCATAAGTTGTCTACTAGTTATTTATGTGGCTGGCGCATAATAAGAGGCACTCGTGTGATCTTATTATGAAACTCGCCTACGGCTCGTTTCATAAAACCACACTCATGTTTAATGCCTAATTATGTACAGTCACATACATAACTTTATCTACAGGAATATCATAATTTCCCTGTTATGTATTCAGAAGCGGTAATGTAATGACCTATATTAAGAGACCGTTGTCTGTGGCTGTATCATAATGTTAACATTAAAGTACAGGCAGAGTACAGTGCATCATAATGTTGACATTAAAGTATCGTCGTCATGATATTAATTTTAACATTATGAAGTCAACTTCTTTTTGTTGTTTTTTTTTTCAATAAATATTTATTGTAGGATATCCTTACTCAAATTGAATGATTTCAACTGATTTGAATTTTTATATTTAGAGGTAATTACTTAGTGGATATCAATGAAAATAAAGGTAAATAGTCATTCTAAACTAATGATATGGATGTAGATAAAATATGTTTAGCGGCGGTAAGCAAATAGCCTACTTTAAGAAATCTGTATCTGTGGGTGTATCATAATTTTTACTTTACGATATCGGCAACCGATATCTTAATCACAATTAAATTTCGAACATTCTGTTAAAAAGAAAAAACACACTTTAATTTCGATTATCGAATTAATCGATTTGTAATTTCATTCACATTAAAATTCATATTCCATACATTCTTCGAAATCTCGAATACTGAGAATCGATTTGAGAATCGATATCGACTCGAGACCTTACCTGGTTTATGAATAAAAAAAAACTAATGTCAGTTCAGTCATTTGTTTTGTTTGAATAGTTTCAAACATCCAACTTTTTTGGACTGTTGACTTGAAAGTTAAATATTATCGAGTTCGTTGTGAAATATTTACACTGAAAAATTATTTATGACGACGAAGACAGTGATGTTGAAATGTATGAAACACCACCAGGGTCACGTTTTATAAAGTTACAATTTACAATTTCGCTGTTTGCCTCTCTTTCTAGCCAATTAGTGCGTGCGTTAGAGAGGCAAACAGCGAAATTGTAAATTGTAACTTAATAAAACGTGACCCAGATATCCGGGACGCCGCTACAACCGTGACCAATAATTTGCTGCCACAAAAATAAACATATTGTAGAAAACTTATTATATGCATGTAGATAAAGTTATGTATGCAACTGTTCATAATTAGGCATTAAAACACTCGTGTTATCCTATTAAGGCGAGTTTCATAAAACAACACTCGTGTATTAATGCCTCTTATTATGAACCAGTCACATAAAATACTAGTATTTCACGTGTTGTAATTTTGTATTATTGAAATGTATCATCTAAAAATGTATGAACTTACCCAGTTATTAATAAAGATTGACTGATTTACAGTTTGTATAGTGCAATACGTGTATTTTACGGACAGCTGTACACATCAACACGAAGACCCATCTCCAATTTAGCTAACGGCCCACGAGCTAAATTGACTCGACACCATACCGAAGATATACCGGACGTCAGCCTGTACGAGATTAGGATGGCTCTCAAACAACTTAAAAACAATAAGGCACCAGGCGATGACGGAATAACAGCCGAACTCCTGAAGGCGGGTGGAAAAACCAGTCCTTAGGGCCCTTCAAAAGCTGTTTGATTCCGTCATCTTTAGAGGCAAAACGCCAAAGGCATGGAACAGAGGTGTAGTGGTGTTGTTCTTCAAAAAAGGTGACAACACCCTGTTGAAGAACTACAGACCCATCACACTTCTGAGCCATGTCTATAAGTTGTTTTCGAGAGTCATCACAAACCGTCTCACACGCAGGCTCGATGACTTCCAGCCTCCTGAACAAGCCGGTTTCAGAAAAGGCTTCAGCACCGTAGACCACATACACACGCTCCGTCAAGTTATACAGAAGACCGAGGAGTATAACTTGCCCCTCTGCTTAGCGTTTGTGGACTACGAAAAAGCCTTTGATTCGATCGAGACGTGGGCTGTACTACAGTCTCTCCAGCGGTGCCAAGTAGACTACCGGTACATTGAAGTGCTGAAGTGCCTGTACGAGAATGCCAATATGTCAGTTCGCCTCCAGGATCGGAACTCGAAACCAATTCCATTACAGCGGGGAGTAAGACAAGGAGATGTTATCTCTCCTAAATTATTCACCGCTGCACTGGAAGATGTTTTCAAGGTTCTGGACTGGAGGGGATATGGCATTAACATCAATGGCGAGTACATCACTCACCTTCGGTTTGCCGACGATATAGTAGTCATGGCTGAGACCATGGAGGACTTAAGTACTATGCTCGATGATCTCAGTAGAGTCTCTGAAGATGTTGGTCTTAAGATGAACATGGACAAAACGAAGATCATGTCGAACGTCCATGTGATACCAACTCCAGTGAAAGTTAGAAACTCTACACTCGAAGTTGTTGACGAATATGTATACCTGGGACAAACAGTCCAGCTGGGTAAGTCCAACTTCGAGAAGGAGATCAATCGTCGAATCAGACTTGGTTGGGTGGCGTTCGGGAGACTACGCAATATCTTCTCGTCCAATATACCGCAGTGTCTCAAGTCGAAAGTCTTCGACCAGTGTGTGTTGCCAGTGATTACTTACGGATCTGAAACGTGGTCGTTCACTATGGGACTCATTAGGAGGCTCAGAGTCACTCAACGAGCGATGGAGAGGGCAATGCTCGCGGTTTCTCTGCGAGATCGCATCAGGAATGACGAGATCCGTAGAAGAACGAAAGTGACTGACATAGCCCGAAGAATCGCCAGGTTGAAGTGGCAGTGGGCTGGCCATATTGCCCGGAGGACCGATGACCGGTGGGGTCGGCGTGTTCTCGAGTGGCGACCACGCACTGGACGGCGCAGCGTGGGAAGGCCCCCCACAAGATGGAGCGACGGCCTGGTAAAGGTTGCGGGTGTCCAATGGATGCGGACAGCTCACGACCGATCTTTGTGGAACTCTCTGGGGGAGGCCTATGTCCAGCAGTGGACGTCAATTGGCTGATGATGATTGTAAGCGTTATAATAAATGTATATAGCAATATTCAGACCAGTGTCCTGGTAACACTACATTTTCCCGCCATCGCGTAGCGATTCCTCCTGGCAAGTTGTTTTTTTTTTAAAGATAGAAAAAACAAGTGACGGACGATTTTTGCGGATGGCCCAGAGCTTGTATAAAATTGTCGGATAAAATTAATAAAAATACCAATTGGATTATTGATTGCTTCCAACTGTTTAAGGTATGAGATAGTTTAATGTATTTTACTGAAGTAATATGATAAAAATGTATTAATAAATGGAGTTGAAAGTATCTTGGGTTCATTCCTTTCATATCAGAAATTGGGATGTACGAGTAAGATGTATTAATCTTATTCGACTTATCCTCGCCCGCAAATGATTGAAGTATTTTTTTTACTTTGCGTAACTTAGTATAAAACTGAAAGGAATGACCAAGTGAAATATAATATGGAACTATATCTTCTATTGGGAAAGTTACTATAATATTATCGAGGTAGTCAGGTATCGGGATTTGTATAACTATAGTTTAGATGTTTTATTAAATGATATGGTTTTTTATAGTGTTAAATGTTCATGTATTAAATGTAATAGTATACCTATACGTGACCCGTATAATTTCTTGATATTTAAATATTATTTTGCTGAAATGTCTCAGATTAGCAGTTAGCATTGATTCGATACAAGGACGAGTACAACTAGCGTCGACTTTATGTGCTGGTAATAGGGTGCATATTTGCTGGTTCACCTGCCTACGTGACAACACGGCGGGTATTCGATGGAATAGTCATAATAAGACTACAAGGACGTACGTATATTATACGCATAGTGGTTTAATAATATAATAAAATCATTAATTTTACAGCAGGTTGGCACATACAGTAAATTTGAAAACAACTAATTGATACAGATTGAAAGTGATTTTTTAAAACATTTTTTTATATAAACAAATTTCATTACTTTTATTAATATAGTAGATGTAGGTACAAATATGACAAATTTACTTGCATGCATTCAAAATGGGATATATTAGGCGAGGTAATAGTAGAATTCCCGTTTGTTTTTTTTAGTTTTCTTAATAATACTACTTCCTTATGATGTAAAACTTACATATGTTACATTTAAGAACTTGATCTATCACGCATTGATTAGTATTAGGTACTTAAATAAACTTAGCCCTATAGAAAACGACCCCAAACATAGGTCTAATCTCTGCATGAAAACTCATTTTGCCACGGAACAACATAACTTTACCAAGAAAAAAATATATCAGAAGAAACGTCAAAGTCTGTGTCAAAGGTATTCGAGATGAAATAATTAATATTGTAAGAATTATATTTCATCATACAAAATATGTGAAATTGTGCTCCCGGATCGTACTTGCGGTCATCTTTCAGTCCCAATTGGGACCTGTCGGAGGGAGGACGTACGTCAATTTTGCGCACCGCTGTCGTCAACGAAACTATCTTTAAGATTGGTGTGATAACACATAAAAAAAAGTTATCGTCACTGGGGCTTCGGAGACTGAATAAACATAAGTGGTGAGTGACTAAATTAATAGAATTATGTTATTCAATATATTAAACCAAAACAATAACAAACATATTACACAGTATAGATAAAAACAGTAGGATGACTACTGAGACCATGACACATTTTGACATGACGAAAATAGTGAAATAAATAAGAATGGTACCTACTCGTATCTATTAAAAATAGGATTTTATGTTTATAATAGTTCGTTATCATCCAATAAAATTTTAAAAACACAATTTATTTTGGAATTAGAATAATTTTATGAAATGTTTTGCAAGCAGTCGCACTATTTGCGATTTAAACTTACACGATTATCACTCATATTTAAAATACAAACGGGTCCTAATCGCGTAAACTTACGTTTAATTATATCCTGACGTTTTGGGCATGACGTTACACCCGTGGTCGCAGGCAGACATGAGTATCAATAAATCACTACTAATAATATACTATCAATTTAAAAAAATATGGAAAATAATGCAAATTGTTACAAAACGTACCGAGAATAGTACATTTCGATTCAAGTGCGAAAAAATTAAGCTCTAAAGGAGTGGAAATAAATTAACGCACGACCGAAGGGAGTGCTTTAAATCGACACGAGATACGAATTTCGTTTCCGCACGTGTATCGTACGACGTTTTTCAGTACATATGGCCATCCGAAGATTTCGACCTGACGTAAAATGAACCACTTCTCGCACAAGCGCGTAAAAATGCGCCACCTGTACTGAAAAATAAGCATTTCATAAAAAAATTGAATGGAATAATATACGAATGACTAAAGTTGCTATAGGGAATGGCGCCCATTATGTTACATTTGCATGAAGGGTAAATTAATAAAAAAAAATTACTTATTTGATAAATGTGATCTATTATCTATACCAATGATATCATCATCATCAGCCTATCGCAGTCCACTGCTGGACATAGGCCTCCCCAATTTCACGCCACCGTTCTCGATCTTCGGCTGCTCGCATCCAGCTCCTGCCAGCCATCCTGCGCAAATCGTCGCTCCACCTTGCCTGAGGGCGTCCTACACTACGCTTGCCGAGACGCGGTCTCCACTCAAGAACTCGTTTACCCCAACGGTTGTCGGTTCTACGGCTAATATGGCCAGCCCACTGCCACTTACCAATGATATGGTACATATTTATTGTAACGGTTAAAAAGTAACCCTGTATAACACAGATAAACTTGACCATGCACAGTGATCGTACTAATAATGTGGTTGACGTTATCACCTATAGAATGTATTCAAAAAATATTTTTACTAAAATTGCCACTTATTTATCAACCTCTTTAATGAAACGGAAGTGTCATTTGAAATAAGTAAGTTGAGTACATAATGCCGTTCTTTTACTAATGTTTTAAAATACACAATTGAATGTCGAATTTACAAGAACATTGTTATAATTTACCCTTTTTGAAGATACGTGACAAAAACATGTACGTGCTGTGATCAAAACATACTAAACATAGAACCAACATTCAAATGCATTTTGGAGATAACACAATATATCAGAAGTATAGAGCCAAAGAAAACGCAAATAGTATTAAAGACTGTATCGTTTATTATAAATACAAGTTATACCTGGGTCGTGTTTTATAAAGTTACAATTTACAATTTCGCTGTTTGCCTCTCTTTCTAGCCAATATGTGCGTGCGTTAGAGAGGCAAACAGCGAAATTGTAAATTGTAACTTTATAAAACGCGACCCTGCCCCCTATACCACAAAACTTTACAAGCGTACAATCCTACAAAATTGTCAACTTTTTGTATGGGAATTTATACAATTTTGTAGAATTGTACGCTTGTAAAGTTTTGTGGTATAGGCCACTGGTCTAACTATTGAAATATGTATTATTTTGTGTTTCTATGTTCTGAGTGTATGGTGTGTATGTAATGTATGGCTACTTTCCAAGTTGTTTCTTTTAGGCGCTTTAAATTTTGCCTATCAAACGTATTTCGGACAAACCTATACATCTGAATGTAAGACTATTTCAGCGACTCCATGGTACTATTTTAAGAAGCAATAGGTCAAGATGCTACCCGAGTATATTATCTAAACGGAGTCTTCATGATTCCCCAATCAGGCATACACAAATAATATGTGGTGGATTTTATGTTTTACATAAAATCGGATTTTTACACAACGTTTTAGATGCCCTTCACTTTCTTATGCGTGCGAAAACAGCGAAGCAGCTATATAAGAATCAGCCATACATAAAAGACTTAATGAAACCCCATGGGCTTGATCCATAGTTAGAACAGGTGGATATACATGGTCCATGACAGTTATATTAGATATCAAAGTCAAATACACGTGTGGGACTTAACGGAATCAATAATAAAACTTATTTTTAACTGAGCAAATGTATTCAACAATATTTAAATTAATTACATTGACCACTTATATCATCCAGAAAAACAGAAACTAAAATTATTCTAACATATTGACATAACGACTTAAATGACAGCTTAGCCGCCAGCGTTTCGCAGGTACACACGTAAGCTACATACCATATTCTCTTTAAAGTATCTTTTCACAAATTCAGGTCATTTTTTGGGTAATATAAGTGCTATGGCAATATCTAAATGTTTGACATTACGCAGCACATGAAAGCGTGTCTTTCAAAGTACGATTTTTTTATGTGTGATGTCGTCTTTTTCGCAAAACGTAAATTTTCTTATAATAGATACTTGTCCGAAATATTTTTAAACGGTTTTTATTAACTTCACCGCGTTTCAACTGTCGTCGATGCTTCAAATCTTGTGATCGATTTTTCGACCACTTCTACTGCACCGAAATCAATAAAATTTGGAACTCTCATCAAGTCTCCATGACAATGCAATATTATAATATTTGTATCCTTGTATCCTCAAAGCCTGATGCTGCAGACGTACTGCTTACCTTAACCGAGAGTGTTAGACACGTGAAAATGAAAGTATAGCATGTTCGGCATAATCAAATACTAACAGCCTGATCTTGACTTCCAACTCCTCACTCCTGATGCTGCAGTACTGCCCACAATAACCGCAAGATTTATCTTTTATCGATATCTTGATTTTAAAGAAGTTATTTAGATATTAAGTAGAAACATTAGCGAATTTAATACTAACGTTCAACTCCTCAAATCTGATAGTCCAGTGTTACTGCCTGCCACAACTGCTAGGTTAAGCGATATGTATATTTTGAAGTACTGCTTCAGATATTTGGTAGAAACATATGGATTTAATTATCATCATCATCATCATACCAGCCGAAAGACGTTCACTGGTGAATAAAGGCCTCCTCCAAAGATTGTCACAAGGACCGGCCCTGTGCCACCCGCATCCAGCG
>JALPQI010019141.1:0-23105 GCA_025490895.1 Thaumatotibia leucotreta
TCATATCGAGTGACACAAGATTAGGGACATCACTCGATTGTCTATGATTTAAAAAAAATTACAGAGATTCAAATCGCAGCCATTCCAAGCAGCTATCTTTTGTTTGTTGGCTTACTACTACAAGTGAAAAATTGTGAAAAAATTTGAATATTTTGTGATATTAATGATAATTACTTGATAATGAGTGGCAGTGACTCGGACAACGATATGAGCACTCCGCCGGACATATTCAATGCAGCTATGACCGCAACGAACAACCTGTTGCCGCAAAAGTAGAGAGCCAAGTATGAGAAGGCTTTGTTTCTGAACGCATCTTAGAGCACTTATGATATGTGTGTAGATAAAGTAGTGTATGCAACTATACGTAATCAGGCATTACAACACTCGTGTGATGCTATTATGAAACTCACCTTCGGTTCGTTTCATAAACCCACACTCGAGTTGTAATGCCCCTCATTACGTACGGTTGCATAAACTACTATTCTTTTTATAAAAGCCTCACATTTATTGTTATTTATAAAGCGACGTGAAAAAGTCGTAAACCAAACGCACTGCTTCGAAATGTCATTAATGTCAAAGTCATTCATTGCATTGTCAATTGTCAACCTAACAATTTGCGAATTTACATTGCACGGGTTTACTGAGCTCAGTGTTTTTATTTATTTTAATAGGACCGTCCGTCTCAATTAGGATTAGACCACTTGAATTCGTTTGATTTATAAATTGGATGTACCATTAATGCAAACTTGAAACTACAGAAAACCTCTTGAGCAAAACGAAATTGCGTTTTTAGTTAAAAGTGTTACTTCAACATGGGGCCACCAAAGAAAGTTAAAAAATATGATTCTAAACAGTCGAGCAGTGACAGATCAAGTAAGTGCTGTTCAAAATTATAGTAAGTTATTGGCTTATTGTACTGTTGCTTGAGCATTGTGTATTTTATTTGGAAGCACAATAAAATTGTATTACTCAATATTAAGAAATTTTAGGCAAGAAAAAGAAAGTAGAAGAAGATATGACTATAGACCTAGTAGACGATGACAATCCTGACAATGTTGGGGTGCCGGGAGCTGCCATGCAGGATGCTGAGAAAAATGACCAAGTGCCGGAGGACGAATTTGGTGCTAAAGATTACAGGTAAAACATGTATTAATTAGTACCACATTAATTTTATAGTAGAACAATTTGACAAAAAATATTACTGAATGTGAGAGTTGTGTCTATCAGGTGACATCTAAGATTGATTGACTTAAGATCCCACTAACATTTTTTAAATGAAATTGCTCTATTGGATTCTGCTATATTGGAGGAACTAGCAAGAATCCTGTTAGTGTTTTAGCATATTATGGAAGATATTTTCAATGCTAACTGAATGAGTGGATTATTTTTCATTTGTTATTTTTTAATAATGTAGTTCAATCTAGCAGCAGCATCACATTTTTTTTATTTAAGAGGTAAAAACCTCACTCAGTTTTTTATTGTCAAAATAATTAATGGGATGTTAGTTGTTTGTATGTGTTGGAAAGTGAGTAGTGTACTATTATTGCTTTATTCTGATCATGCTATGAAGACATCAGTTTATTTTTGCCTGTGTAAACCAAATCTCTATGATATGATTAATATGTGGCTAGTAAAATATGTAAATAATCATTCAGCAAGAAAATGTGACCAGTGTTATGGGCACTCTCCCTTCAGGGAATGTTTTAGTTAGTTAGTTTTAAGGCTGTTTTGTATTTTTTTTCTTTATCATGAATTATTATATCTACTTATTACCTGCATGAATTTTATTTATAAATTAAACCAATAAATATAATCATTAATAATTTTCATTATGATGATAGAAGTCAAATGGCGCTCAAACCAGACAATGCCAGCCGGCCACTATGGGTTGCACCAAATGGACACATTTTCCTGGAGGCCTTCTCACCTGTCTACAAACATGCACATGACTTTCTGATTGCCATTGCAGAACCTGTTTGCAGGTATGTTGGTTTGTCTTCCATTCTTGTAACAAAATATTGCTACCAAAGGCTAGGAGAAACTTCTTGAATTCCATTCCGATAACAAAGGTTATAAGAAAAAACTCACTGAGATCTTAAAAAAATGGTTCCTGACAATAACATTACTGATTTCAAATTAACTTTCTAAAGCAACCATTATTATTTTTACTCAATCCACCATTGTTTTTATAACTTCCTTTTATAAGTGAAGAAAATATTGAATTGAAATTGGTGTCTTGCTATTTTACAGACCTCAACACATCCATGAATATAAACTAACAGCATACAGTTTGTATGCAGCCGTCTCAGTGGGGTTACAAACTGGCGACATCATAGAATACCTGCAGAGGCTTAGCAAGTGTGCTGTACCAGCAGGAATTGTAGAATTCATCACTCTTTGCACATTGTCTTATGGAAAAGTCAAACTTGTCCTAAAACACAATAGGTAAGTTGGTTCCCTCTTTTCCTGTCACCTTTTTTATATTGATATAAGGAGAGTTTATATTATTAATTAATTATTACATATTACTGTGCTGGGTATCACCCACAATTCCATGGTGACAGTTCATTTTCTGGATTGAATTTTTCACAATTGACTAATTACACACAAAGTGAATTTATCACTTTCTAAATTGTTTTAGACATGTATTTAGCAGCTTTGTCTTTTATAGAAAATAAAGATCCAACTTAAGTACTTAATACAATGTAATTTATTGCAGGTACTTTGTATAACCTAGAGAGTAAACATGAGCAGGGGTTAACCTTAAATTGGATTCATGGCCAGTGCAATGAAAAGCAGAATTTAGTTGATAAGATATATTGCTTTTCATAGATAGATAAAACCACTAAATATAAATTAAAGGTATATATTAGGAGGAGGAGGTATTATTGGAGGAATCGATACGAAAACTTATAGATGAGGGTCATAATAATTCCCACAGAGACGCGGTTTGTTTTTTTTTATTGATTCGTTTCCTGTTTCTTCCATAAGACTTGAAGTATTTACACTACAATAAAATCTTCCTTGGAATGTCATTACCTACAATTCGATACCTCACTCGACCTTGCGTATTATTTTGAAGTTTTTTCAAAATGGCGGTCGAAAATACCTATTTCCCGTGGGCCTACCCACTCTTGGAAGAGTTTTAATATGTTATAAAGATACCGACAAAAACGAAAAAAAATGTTTTTGTGGGATTAATAATTCCCCCTCTATGGGTGCGGCTCTACTGCCGCGGAGCGGAGCGGAGCTGTGGGAGCTTGGCCAATAAGACCGCATCACAGTGTTTCGAATTTTAATTTTGAAGAATGTAATTGGTCAATTCTCCTCTACTTAACACGTCCTACAGGTACTTGGTAGAGAGTAAACACGTGGAAGTGCTTCACAAGCTGCTCCGCGACCCGGTGGTGCAGCAGTGCCGGCTGCGGCGCGACGGTGACGAGCTCCTGCCCACGCCGGCCGCCGCCGCGCCGACCACTAGCGGTGAGACTTCTATATAGACCAATCACATCACATCGTCAGCCTATCTTAGACCAGCACTGGACATAGGCCTCGCCTATTACCTATGCTAATGAATTGCCACATTAGCCACATTAGAAATACCTATAATCGCTACGCTGTGCATGCAATCGCAATCGCTGCATTGTATCCCCCTATGATGGCCCCTATGATGAAGCTGCTTTCATCATAACTAAATGGATAGTCAGTGACACTACAATCCCATAGTCCACACGGGAAGAATTGGGTTGGTGACAGATGTATTCTTACTGCCGTCACTACGCGGCTATAAGGTAAAACGTGATGAAAGAGAATAAAACATCAATCTATTAACACGTAGCAATAAAACGTAACAGTAGTCGTACACTTTGCATCGTACACAGGCGGGCAAGAGCCACGCCAAAGCGCCCGGCAGTACTCACTACCTCAAGGTTGCTACTAACAGAAAAGTTGGTAAGTCTAATTATTTTCTTTTGGGACACGTAATCTACTTTCAAGACCTGTAATACGTACAAGTACGTTTTTCATTTGTTTCTTGAATTTTCTTTCTTGAATTGCAGTTAGCGAAGACAAGCCCTCAACAAATGGGGTTCCCGACGACATCAGCCAATTCTACCAGCAGTTAGACAAGGATGATGAGGAAGATGAAAACACGGAGCTCACTGCCAACACCGCCGTCGCGTTTGAGGTCGATCCGGATAAGATTGAGGTGAGAATGTTGCGATTATTTTTACTCAAAATCACCCCGATAGGTCAAATAGGAATTTATCGTCGCTTAGTAGGTAGGTACATACGCACAACACAAGCCTCAATTGAGAAGTTCGCGTGAAGGAGGTAAGCGGCCACAATAGTCTAAAGACACCTGCGACTCCAGAGTTGTCCTGCGCATGCCTCAAGGTGCATTCAGTCAGACCAATTTACCCGAATAATCGGGTTGAACTAAAGGTGCATTCAGACCAAACGAGCATACGCTATTCTAACCCCCTACTCTACGAAATTCGATCGTTACACAAAACGTGATTCGTTGATTTCGTAGAGTGGGGAATAGAACAGCGAATGCTCGTTTGGTCTGAATGCACCTTGAAAATTAAGGGCTTAGATAATCGGTCACTGTTATATTTCAAAGTAGGTAAGTGTAATAAAACATAGTATATATATAACTATAATAGATTCCTCCTTTATTCCATTTTTAAAATTAGTGTGCTTCTCTTTATTCTTGGGGACCATTATTTAAAGGAAAGGCAACATTACGAATAGTGTTATTTTCTGGAATGGGAAAGACCGTTAAGTAAGTTGTATCCCCAGTTGTCTTTAACATTAACTACCTTCTTGTTTCAAATGAAAGCCCTTTCATCTTCTGTACAGGTGATTCAGAAAAGGTGTATAGAGCTCGAGCATCCATTACTGGCTGAGTACGACTTCCGCAATGACTCCGTGAATCCAGACATCAATATCGATCTCAAGCCGACGGCTGTTCTGCGGCCTTATCAGGAGAAGAGTCTCAGGAAAATGTTCGGCAATGGACGAGCCAGGTAAGAAACAAGACATGGCCGATGTTCCCCGATGATATGTCAGTAAAATACGAATTTGTTGCGTCAAAATTTCGGTATACTCTTGGCTCGACTCAGTCGTTTTTTGTCAAGTTCTTAAATCCGTCCCTTTCTGCTTTCGTCACCCGTTCTTGATTTTCCATTTTCGTGTGAAGCCTATTTCATATTTGGTAAACTTTGTGCTTTTGCCATTTTCTTATTTTGGCTCATTCCTTTCGCCTCATTGATTTATCTGACATTAATAGGCGAGGTATTTTTCAATTCAACATATTTATATAAATAGGCATGTTATCGAGCAATTTTAAATTATTTTTTTCATTGACAGAGACAAATGCTATTGCTGTCTTTATTATCATTCGTTACAGTTCTGTTGATGTTGGTTGAATACTTATGTAACCTTTGTGGAAATATGGTAGATAGACCTTTGACAGTCTACCTATTATCCTATAATCTATCAGTAGCCATAAAAATGTTTAATAGAGACTTGATAGTTTCTGACTGGAATTGTAACTTTGAAAAAATACCTGTCAGTGACAGCCGTTAAAAGGAAAGTGAACGAAATTACCATCAGGACTCTGAAGTTAGATTGATGTCTCTAGGACTAAAGCGTATGTTATAACGTAACTATAGTAAAGTTACCTTCCGAAGAAAACGCGAGCGATCATTGGCTAACCGTAGTAACGCCCGTCCCATTGGTCAGCTGAGTTCGGCCGATGTCGTGATACCAGGCTCATAAGAGTTCGGAACCTGATTTGATTGTATTAATCGACCAAGTTGCGAACAGTGGCAAATGGCTCAACATTCCCGTGTGGAGTCAGTATATTGGAATAGAGATACTAAGCTAAGTTTGCATATTATGAAGCCAGGCGAAGCAAGTAGGTATAGTGCTTTTCTCAAACTAGCAACGAAATAAAAAACAATTGGGAATTAATTTCACAGTAGAAACGAATTTAACGAATCTACAATATAGGGCATTTCTCAGAGCATAAACGGACATCTCATTCATCTGGTCACGTTTTTTTGGAAGTGGCTGCATCTTTTGGTACCATTTTCGGTCATCAGATACAGCACCCGTTTCTCTATAAGACAATCAAACCCAACCTCAAATCATTCAGCCACTTCCAAAAAAACGTGACCAGATGAATGAGATGTCCGTTTGCGCTCTGAGAAATACCCATTAAGGGTCGATTGTATTGTAGATCGGGTGTGATAGTGCTGCCGTGCGGCGCGGGCAAGTCGCTGGTGGGCGTGACGGCGGTGTGCACGGTGCGCAAGCGCGCGCTCGTGCTCTGCAACTCCGGCGTGTCCGTGGAGCAGTGGAAGCAGCAGTTCAAGTGCTGGTCCACGGCGGACGACAGCATGATCTGCAGGTAAACAGTTTGTAGATCCGGCGTGATAGTGCTGCCGAGCGGCGCGGGCAAGTCGCTGGTGGGCGTGACGGCGGTGTGCACGGTGCGCAAGCGCGCGCTCGTGCTCTGCAACTCCGGCGTGTCCGTGGAGCAGTGGAAGCAGCAGTTCAAGTGCTGGTCCACGGCGGACGACAGCATGATCTGCAGGTAAACAGTTTGTAGATCCGGCGTGATAGTGCTGCCGAGCGGCGCGGGCAAGTCGCTGGTGGGCGTGACGGCGGTGTGCACGGTGCGCAAGCGCGCGCTCGTGCTCTGCAACTCCGGCGTGTCCGTGGAGCAGTGGAAGCAGCAGTTCAAGTGCTGGTCCACGGCGGACGACAGCATGATCTGCAGGTAAACAGTTTGTAGATCCGGCGTGATAGTGCTGCCGAGCGGCGCGGGCAAGTCGCTGGTGGGCGTGACGGCGGTGTGCACGGTGCGCAAGCGCGCGCTCGTGCTCTGCAACTCCGGCGTGTCCGTGGAGCAGTGGAAGCAGCAGTTCAAGTGCTGGTCCACGGCGGACGACAGCATGATCTGCAGGTAAACAGTTTGTAGATCCGGCGTGATAGTGCTGCCGAGCGGCGCGGGCAAGTCGCTGGTGGGCGTGACGGCGGTGTGCACGGTGCGCAAGCGCGCGCTCGTGCTCTGCAACTCCGGCGTGTCCGTGGAGCAGTGGAAGCAGCAGTTCAAGTGCTGGTCCACGGCGGACGACAGCATGATCTGCAGGTAAACAGTTTGTAGATCCGGCGTGATAGTGCTGCCGAGCGGCGCGGGCAAGTCGCTGGTGGGCGTGACGGCGGTGTGCACGGTGCGCAAGCGCGCGCTCGTGCTCTGCAACTCCGGCGTGTCCGTGGAGCAGTGGAAGCAGCAGTTCAAGTGCTGGTCCACGGCGGACGACAGCATGATCTGCAGGTAAATAGTTTGTAGATCGGGCGCAATGATATATAAGTAAAGATACGTTATACTCTAACAAAATGAGCGAAATAAATACTTCACATCATACACCTACAATTTATTGACAGTTCACATACACCTACTTCAAAATGCGTAAAAGAGAGGGCAAAATACATATACTCGTATTTAATAAATAAAAAAGAGACAACTAGCATTTGACAATCGCGCGTGCATTCTTTTATTGATAAACATTGTTTTATCTTTGTTACTCTCGATCTTAAACAGCATAAGCTTGTCCTTTTCTCTAAGTCAGTCAAAAACGTCAAAATGGCGTCCTATTATTTTCAACAAATAACAAAATTGAAAAAAATATATAATTCAGTTTAATTGCGCATAATGTGTGATGCTAAGGGCATTTTTGCATTTTATTTTGTGGTTTTCACTATTGTATAACATGAAATGACATTTTAGGGCGCAGTTCATGTGATTTGCGAGAACTCGGCAGTGGTACACACCTCTCGGTGGTCTGGGTAGGACTAAGAGCGATTGTTAGAATTATCGCAATCTGAGCGCTTCAATTTTAGAGCCGGTGTAACATATCTTTACTTATTATATCGTTGATCCGGCGTGATAGTGCTGCCGTGCGGCGCGGGCAAGTCGCTGGTGGGCGTGACGGCGGTGTGCACGGTGCGCAAGCGCGCGCTCGTGCTCTGCAACTCCGGCGTGTCCGTGGAGCAGTGGAAGCAGCAGTTCAAGTGCTGGTCCACGGCGGACGACAGCATGATCTGCAGGTAAACAGTTTGTAGATCCGGCGTGATAGTGCTGCCGTGCGGCGCGGGCAAGTCGCTGGTGGGCGTGACGGCGGTGTGCACGGTGCGCAAGCGCGCGCTCGTGCTCTGCAACTCCGGCGTGTCCGTGGAGCAGTGGAAGCAGCAGTTCAAGTGCTGGTCCACGGCCGACGACAGCATGATCTGCAGGTAAATATAGTTCGAGAAATATAATTTGACCGACTGTTATCTTACTTACGACCTTTTGGTCGGTAAGCGGAATACTAACTCGAGTCATAAAAGCCCTCCGCCTAATGGCGTCGGGCTTCTAACACTCTCGTTAGTAATTCCGTGCTTACCTCCCTTGATGCACAATGTACTATTAAAGACGGGTCTTATTCGCCTGCGACCACGGGTGTAACGTCATGCCCGAAACGTCAGGATATAATTAAACGTAAGTTTACGCGATTAAGACCCGTTTGTCTTTAAAATATGAGTGATAATCGTGAAAGTTTAAATCAATAGACCTTTTGTTTTGCGTTAACACTTACTAGACAATCAGCAGTCGAGCATTTTTCTATTGTTAATGACGCAAAACAAAAGGTCGTAAGTGAGATAAGAGTCGGTCAAATAATATTTCCCGAACTATACACACCCCGGCAGCCGGCAATGAAAACGGGTCAGGTGTTTTATTTCATAGAAAATAATGCAAACAATATTTTTTTAAAATATTTATATTGTAGGTAAATGTAATAATATATATATACGTACATGTAATTTAATAGTGTAATAATGTAATTTAATAATAATGTGAATGATCCCTGTTGGTCGAGAAATAAACGAATTGAATTGGATTGTAAAATCTATTTTTAAATCAGGTTGTATTGGAATTTCCCTAAATTTATAAATAAACTCAAAAAAGCTTTAAAATTGTCGATAGGTCGGTTTGTATAGACAAAAATGTAGACCGTTTAAGAAAACCAACTAAAATGTATGGTAAATCGAGTTTTTTAATCATGAGTTGCTATTTTTATATCTACGGAGTCATCTGACGACAAAGTTCCGTGTTTTTCGGATCGGGTGAAAACTTCAGGGAAATTCCAATAGAATCTGATGTTAAAAACAGTTCCACTTGTATTATAAATATTTATTTAAAATATTTGTAATCAGCATGTTTCCAGTATTTTCTATGAAAAAATCCACCTGACGCGTATTCATTGACCGCGAGTGTAGTTTGGCCGGGATTTGTCTCGTTCGTGCATAGTCACAGAAAATCATACTCATTTTCACTTATGCTAATAAGCCACCCCAACAAGAGGGATTTATATACTTTTTCAGATTCCTACTGACTTACAAAGCCGAGATGCTAATCGCTTAGTCGCCAACAAAACGCTGTCTTTGTCGTACTTAGAATAGTGACAGAGAAAAAAAACTACGATACGCTACTAAGTGTTGACGCTTGGAGTCTAGGCTACGCACTCTTTTGTGTATTTCGTATGAGGGGAAACTAGTTTTACATACGCACGACAGCCTGTTATAGACAGTTGTCCAAACTGAGATGACAAAATTGCTATGGAATTTAAATGAACTGTAATGCAACTATAAAGTTGGTTTTATTTCCAGATCAAACTATACAAGACAAATGCAACACTATGTCATTTAGAAAGTAGAATGAATCCATCGAAAAGCAAGCCTTCCCAAGTTTTCAAGTATTATTATTAAAGATAATGCATCTCTACAGATTCACATCAGAAGCGAAAGACAAACCGATGGGCGCCGGTATTCTGATCACGACGTACTCCATGATCACCCACGGGCAGCGGCGCTCGTGGGAGGCCGAGCAGACCATGAAGTGGTTACAAGCGCAGGAGTGGGGGCTCGTTGTTCTCGATGAGGTGTGTACTTTCACATACGATCTGTTAGTATCAAGTGAGCGCGATACTTGTCAAAACTGTCAGTAGTCTAACTGATGATCAGACATCGGAATTCCGGTAGCATTTTTGAGCTGTCGTAGGGACTTCTCGATTATCGACTACCGATTATACATAATGTATATCGATAAATACAGAAAATGTAAAATAATTATGATTACAAGTAGAAGTTAACAATAGGCGGTCTTATCGCTCATGAACGATCTCGTTTAGATAACTTTTGAGTGGCTGAAAATGTTAAATAGAGATTTGCAATGAAAGCAATGAAAAATTAATAATAATATTCTTCCGTAAAATGTTTTAATACCCATAAGAAACCCACAAATATTAATAAGGATGAATAAAATATTATTATTTTAATTTTTATTTACAAAATAAAACTACGAAAATGGATAAACTCGCGTGTATTAACTAATTTTTCATCACACTTGCTGTTTAAGCGCGCCATTGCTTGCGCGCGTAGCGGGAGTAATAGAAAAGTGAAATTCCCTAGGGAGTAATAGAAATGTCAGTACCTCATTTAATAATATTATGTCTTAAAACTTATTTTTTTGTCGGCAAGTGTGATGAAAAACATTGTATGCATCGTGGTCGGTAAGCGGAATACTAACTCGAGTCATAAAAGCCCTCCGCCTGACGGCGTCGGGCTTCTAACACTCTCGTTAGTAATTTCGTACTTACCTCCCTTGATGCACAATGTACTATTAACTTCATTCCGAGTTCCGAGTTTTATTTCATGTGTAATCCTCGCGGTAACCGAAGAAAATATAATTTTCTATTTATAATTTCCTAAAAGTTGGTATCCAAAGGATATCTAAAAGAGATCGCTCATTAGCGATAAGACCGCTGTTGTTTACTTCTATTTGTAATCATAATTGTTTTACATTGTATTCTGCAATTATCGATATGCATATGTATAATCGGTAGTCGATAAACGAGAAGTCCCTATGACAGCTCTAATATGCTACCAAAATTCCGATGTATGCTGATGATACGACTTGTGCGGACGCGGACGTGAACGTGGTCATCGTCACATGGGTCGTGACCTTTTTCTTGTCACTCGTTGCTTTGGTTGCGTTCTCCCGCGTCACCCATAAAATCGCAGTTTAATAACATAAAAATTTGCAAAGCTTTCATTTTTTTATAGTAACGTAGCCATTCCAAGATTTTTGGAATATTCTGGAGATTGTTAGATGTACACATGATATTTAACAGAGGCTTAAAAACTCATAAACAGTTTGCCAATACTTTTTTCTCTTTTAGGTACACACCATTCCTGCTAAGATGTTCCGTCGCGTGCTCACCATTGTACACTCACACGCTAAGCTCGGTAAATATCTATGTTAACTACTTACAAACACGCGAATAAATACGCATCGAAAGAATCAGGTCACATTATGCACATTACACTAGAATAAGTGAAAATTTGGTGCACTGCATTTTGTGCCTGTCCACTATGACTGTAGACTGTACCAAAACCCTAAATATTTTCCTCAGAACAAAACTGTATGACTATTAGATACATCCTCTTAAGGCACACACCTACTAATCATCAAGCGAAGTCTAATCAAAAAGACCTAATTTTTACTGTGAAATACCAAGATGTTCTGTCACTTTGCAAGTTACGGTATTTTACTTTTTAAACCAGGTACAGTCGACAAAAAAGTCTCCTTTACAGCTCACAAGTGCAAACACGCTGCAAACACGTGCAAACGTGCACCACGTGCAAACACGCTCATGCTGTCGCGTCACGCGACAGCATGAGCGTTCGTTGCAACCGAGTTTCTATGTGTATCGCGCATCCGTGGTAAGATGTTTGCACTTGTGAGCTGTAAAGGAGACTTTTTTGTCGACTGTACTTCCAGTACCTTGCAGTCTTAGGATTAGGACTGCTAAGTAGTTATGAAATGCCATAACATATCAAGTTCAGTTATCGAACCAGCGACATGATACTTCCCGGTCCGATTTTACTTCCATAACGTCAACATTTCTTTGCAAGTTTGAGAAAATAGTAGTGTATGCAACCGTACGTAATGAGATTACGTATGGTTGCATACACTACTTTATCTAAACACGTATCATTAGTACTTTAAAATGGGTTCAGAAGCCATAGCAAAATTACCTGCATTTTCACTAATTCAACTTGTTGTAGGGTTGTGTATACATACATTTTGCAATTTATATCTTATCTTACGTGACATCTATATCGTACCTTAACTGTACTAAATATCGTTTATAGGTAAGTTACTGCTATCTATCCACATCCTATCTACATTCCATTTTTCTATCTCATTCAGGATTAACGGCAACGCTTCTCCGAGAAGACGACAAGATCGCCGATCTGAACTTCCTCATCGGACCAAAACTGTACGAAGCCAACTGGCTCGAGTTACAAGCCAACGGATACATCGCGCGCGTGCAGTGCGCTGAGGTGTGGTGTCCCATGACGCCGGAGTTTTACCGCGAGTACCTCATACAGAAGTGAGTCACTCGTCACATTATACTAGCTAGATGTAGCGTGCCAACTAGCTCGAGTTACACGCCAAGGGTACGTGCAATGCGCCGATGTGTACCGCGAGTACCTCATACAGAAGTGAGTCCATTCGTCATATTACATTAGCTATTTGGAGGTAGCTAACTGGCTCGAGTTACAGAACAACATGTATATTGTACGCGTGCAGTGCGCCGAGGTGTGGTGTCCTATGACGCCGGAGTTTTACCGCGAGTACCTCATACAGAAGTGAGTCACTCGTCACATTATACTAGCTAGATGTAGCGTGCCAACTAGCTCGAGTTACACGCCAAGGGTACGTGCAATGCGCCGATGTGTACCGCGAGTACCTCATACAGAAGTGAGTCCATTCGTCATATTACATTAGCTATTTGGAGGTAGCTAACTGGCTCGAGTTACAGAACAACATGTATATTGTACGCGTGCAGTGCGCCGAGGTGTGGTGTCCTATGACGCCGGAGTTTTACCGCGAGTACCTCATACAGAAGTGAGTCACTCGTCACATTATACTAGCTAGATGTAGCGTGCCAACTAGCACGAGTTACACGCCAAGGGTACGTGCAATGCGCCGATGTGTACCGTGAGTACCTCATACAGAAGTGAGTCACTCGTCACATTATACTAGCTAGATGTAGCGCGCCAACTAGCTCGAGTTACACGCCAAGGGTACGTGCAATGCGCCGATGTGTACCGTGAGTACCTCATACAGAAGTGAGTCACTCGTCACATTATACTATCTAGATGTAGCGTGCCAACTAGCTCGAGTTACACGCCAAGGGTACGTGCAATGCGCCGATGTGTACCGCGAGTACATCATACAGAAGTGAGTCACTCGTCACATTATACTATCTAGATGTAGCGTGCCAACTAGCTCGAGTTACACGCCAAGGGTACGTGCAATGCGCCGATGTGTACCCCGAGTACCTCATACAGAAGTGAGTCCATTCGTCATATTACATTAGCTATTTTGAGGGAGCTAACTGGCTCGAGTTACAGAACAACATGTATATTGTACGCGTGCAGTGCGCCGAGGTGTGGTGTCCCATGACGCCGGAGTTCTCTCGCGAGTACCTCATACAGAAGTGAGTCACTCGTCAATTTACACACACTACAAAGTCGACTGACTCTAGTTACAGGCCAACATAAATAGGCCAGGGCACCGAGTTGATTTGTCCCTTGAAGCCTTAGTTCTACTGCGAGTACCTTATACAGAAGTGAATCACTCGTCATATTACACTAGCAATTTGTAGGGAACCAACTGGCTCGAGTTACAGGCCAACGGGTACATTGCGCTCCTGCAGTACAAACAGCAACACAGCTAGGTATACACTTCAGAAATTGGAAATATTGCATGAAAGAGAATCACACTTACAGTCACGTGTCAGTTACATAGGAATGTTGAGCCACTTGGCAAAGGATGCAATTTGGTCGTGTAATATTATGGGTTCGGTATTTTTCGTTAGTAGGCACGATCGCGACATTTCCGATGGTCCCCGATGATATGTCATCGAATTTTTGTTGCGTCAAAATTTCAGTATTTGAAAACTAGTTGACATAATAAAAATTCCTTCGTCTACGAAAATTAAGAATTAGCTATCGGCCATGATTAGACGCTAGATGTCGTTGTTCTTTGTGGAAACTAGATAACGACAGTTCTTCATAGATTTGTCTAAAACCGTTTAGTAATTTAATCACGGTTTCTTCAAATCGGATTTCATGATTTATCTGACGAGGCAAGGTATTTTTAGGCGAGGTATTTTTCCAAATCAAGATATTTTTACAAATAAACATGTTATCGGGCAATTTTAAATTATTTTTTTCATTGACAGAGACAAATGCTATTGCTGTCTTTATTACAGGGTGTTTTTTTTTCGACCGTTCAAATTCTAAGTAGTGAATGTGTAGGTCATACTGACCAACTTTTACTATGGGGACAAAGTCGAAATCGCGAAAAAAAAATCAGCTGGTTCATACATTACGGCCGGCGGAATGCCGCCAATTTGTATGAAACAGCTGATTTTTTTTTCGCGATTTCGACTTTGTCCCCATAGTAAAAGTTGGTGAGTATGACCTACACATTCACTACGTAGAATTTGAACGGTCGAAAAAAAAACACCCTGTATAATTCATCACATCTCTTAGTTGACGTTAGTTGAATACTTATGTAACCTTTGTGGTAATATGGTAGATAGACGTTTGACAGTCTACCTATAATCCTTTAACCTGTCAGTAGCCATACAAATGTTTAATAGAGACTTGATAGTTTCTGGCTGAAATTCTAACTTTGAAAAAATATCTGACAGTGACAGCCGTTGAAAGGAAAATGAACGAAAATTTCTACATAGCAGCTTAGCAGTCAAATTACCGGCTCTGAAGTTAGATTGACGTCTCCAGGACTAAAGCGGATGTTATATATTATAACGTAACTATTTACTATACTAACGTCAGCTTCCGGAAAAATCGTGATCAATCATTGGTTAAACGTTTTTGTTATTTCGTAACTATGGTAATGTCACCTTCTGAAGAAACCGCGAGCGATCATTGGTTAACCGTAGCAATGCCTGCCCCATTGGTCAGCAGAGTTCGGCCGAAGTCGTGATACTAGTCTCATAAGATTTCGGAGCCCGATTTGTATTATTCGACCAAGTTGCGAACAGTGCGAACGATCAACATTCCCGTGTATTATTTAATTTGAAGTTGACATAATATAACTATATTTATCTCTTTCATTTTCTCTCTGCTCTGTCTTTAATGGTCCGTTAGGAGTGTTGCTGTTTGTACGCTGAGGTGTGGTGTCCCGTAATGCCAGATTTCTACCGCGATTATCTCATCATACGGAAGAGAAATGTACATATTCAAGATTATACGAAGTTTTTTCGTAATAATGATTTGTTATTTATAATCCATAAGTCCATAACGTTGCTATGGCCCCGACTTGCTAGCCCCAAGTCGGGCGCCATAATTATATTGGATGGACTTGAGCCTAAGAAAGAAAGAAAGAAAAATTTGAAAATTTAGAACAGTTTTATTTTAGACAAATCCTTCCAAATTAAAGCTATATTCAAGGAGTAACATTCAAAATCAATGTGATGCATGAATGTTTTTTTTTTTTCAGGATAAACAAGAAGATGCTTCTGTACGTGATGAACCCATCCAAATTCCGCGCCTGCCAGTTCCTAATCCGCTACCACGAGAAACGCGGCGACAAAACCATCGTATTCTCAGATAACGTCTTCGCTTTACGCCACTACGCCGTCAAAATGAACAAACCGTACATCTACGGACCCACGTCGCAGAGCGAGAGGATACAGATTCTCCAGAACTTCAAGTTTAACCCTAAAGTGAACACGATATTTGTGAGCAAAGTGGCGGATACAAGTTTCGACTTGCCTGAAGCTAACGTGCTGATTCAGATATCGTCGCACGGTGGATCGAGGCGACAGGAAGCGCAGCGGTTAGGTACGTATATTTTCTAAGAGTACCGCAGACAGACCCGGGGTTATAGATAGTTCCAATCACGATGACCCGCGGATTTGTCAAAAATAACCTGTAAAGACATGACAATACAAACGAAGCCGTCTTCTTGAATAAAACGATCTAGGTACATTTTTATACCCAACCCAACTTGTGAGTCGAAAAGAGCAGCTAATTAAATAAATGTAGGTGCTAATTCCAGATCCTATCCAATATCAGCTGTTGACTCAACAATGCAATTTGTTTGAAACTAGGTAGCAAAAAATATATTACTATATTTTTCTCTTGTCTCATTACCAATATTGTTTCAGGTCGTATTTTAAGAGCAAAGAAAGGTGCAATAGCGGAAGAATACAATGCATTCTTCTATACGTTAGTGTCACAAGACACTTTAGAAATGGCCTACAGTCGGAAAAGACAACGGTTTCTCGTGAACCAGGGTTACAGTTACAAGGTGAGTATTATTTTGTATTTATTTATTTATTGTTCGGAGAACCAATAGCTTACAATTCAGAGTAATGGTATAATTATTTAAGTAACAAGCAGCCAATTATAGGTTCCCACCTGTAGTTATAGTTATATTTACCTTTTAGTTCTGCATGCCTAATTGACTGAGGCAGACAGGAAGTACAAGTTCTTTTATTTTATAATAAATTTTCTTCGTATTTTTCGATCTTTTAGCGATCACTGCTCCATAGGTCACATATCCGGCTCGAAGGATCAATTTATGTATGCAATGTACAGTCACCACATGGGAATGTTGAGCCACTTGGCAATGGATGCAATTTGGTCGTGTAATATTATGGGTTCGGTATTTTTCGTTAGTAGGCACGATCGCGACATGACCGATGTTCCCCGATGATATGTCACTCAAATACGAATCTTTGTTGCGTCAAAATTTCAGTGTGTCAAACCTAGTTGAAATAATAAAAATTTCTTCGTCTACGAGAATTAAGGATTAGTCATCGGCCGGGAGGAAACTGGATAACGACAGTTCTTCATAGATTCGTTTAAAACCGTTTAGTAATTTACTCGTATTTGCTTCAAATCGGAAGCCATGATTTATCTGATATTAATAAGCGAGGTATTTTTTCCATTCATATTTATATAAATAGGCATGTTATCGAGCAATTTTAAATTATTTTTTTCATTGACAGAGACAAATGCTATTGCTGTCTTTATTATCATTCGTTACAGCTCAGTTGACGTTAGTTGAAAACTTATGTAATGTAACCTTTGTAGAAATATGGTAGGTAACCTTTGACAATCTACCCATAATCCTATAATCTGTCAGTAGCCATAAAAATGTATAATAGAAACTTGATAGTTTCTGACTGAAATTATAACTTTGAAAAAATACCTGTCAGTGACAGCCGTTAAAAGGAAAGTCAACGAAATTACCATCAGGGCTCTGAAGTTAGATTGACGTCTCCAGGTCTAAAGCGGATTTTATAACGTAACTATAGTAACGTCAGCTTCCGGAAAAATAGCGAACAATCATTGGTTAAACATTTTTGTTATTACGTAACCATGGTAATGTCACCTTCTGAAGAATACGCGAGCGGTCATTGGCTAACCGTAGCAACGACCGCCCCATTGGTCAGCAGAGTTCGGCCGAAGTCGTGATACCAGCCTCATAAGAGTTCGGAAGCCGATTTGTATTATTCGACCAAGTTGCGAACAGTGGCAAGCGGCTCAACAATCCCGTGTGGTGACTGTACAAACTTTTTGATATCATCATCATCAAAACGATCACCACTATGGAATTTTATATGAAATACTCGAAAGTGACGTCACGTTTGAGTATTGCCAAATGACCTACTCTTTTAAGTTCTTTTCAATTTATTAAATAGAAGTTCTGTACAAAAATTACTGCAATCTACTTCTTAGTAATAATTTCTTCGTGTACTATGTCGTGTATATGTTAAATAATTTATTTAAGGTGGAATGTCACGGTCAGCTAGGCACTACAACGCCAATAGATGGCGTTATAGTGCCAAGGTGGCGCGAATTCTACGTATTTTTATATTTTATGTATGATAATAGAAATATTTTTGATAAGTAATATGTTTGCCGCAAATAAACTGCTGTTTCTAATGTGGCCAACTCAATTTCAGGTGAGGTTTAAGTTACAAAATAAGTTTATTTGAATAAACACGAAACGCTGCCGCGGCTGCGCAGTATGCACAAACACATTCAAACCCTTATTCGTTTACGAAACCGATTGCTTATTTAGGAACGTGTATTGAACTTGGATTAGGCTAGTTGGATGACCATCTTACGCACATTCATTAGGACCAAGGTTCAAATCTCGTAATTTCAATATATTTTTTACTTAACATTACATGACTTTTTTTTTTTTAATGATACTTTACCTATAATTACGTTTTTTTTAGTAATAAATAAATAACCTGTGGCCTATCCCACAAAACTTTACAAGCGTATAATTCTACAAAATTGTATAAATTCCAAAACAAATAATTGTCAATTTTGTAGATTTGTATGCTTGTAAAGTTTTGTGGTATTGGTCCCTGAACTACCAATCTAGGTTTAATTTTGGTGACCTTATATATTTACTCACAAAAAACGTTTTCAGGTGATGTTATGGCATCCAGTTCCGGTATTTTTTGCATGGTCAATCTGAAATAGCCTATACTACTAAAAAACGGGCCTGGATGTCCTAACCTAATAGGTGTCCAATCAGATTGGGACGGAATCTATTCGATGACTTCAGTCAGATAAGTTTTCATATGTAGATATAATTATATTAGATATTTCTAGTCACTTTAATTATTAGATTCCTTCCCATTCCAATCACGTGCGGAATACATGGATAAAGAAAACAGATCAATTTATAAATTCAGTGTTTTATTTACATCATATCATATTATTTTTATTTATTATTTCTGTTTTACGTTTTTCTGGTTTTATACATGGATATAGGAAGATTTCTTGACGTTGTGTGTGTTGCTTGGAAGTGAGCCTGAAGCATCTACACATATTGTGACACCTGTAGTTGGCCCTGGATCTGAAATCAGAATACTTATCGTCAAAATGGTGTGTGATGATTACTGGAATAAAAAATACATTTCAGCTTTGTCTAGTTAGGCGGTGGTGAACTTGACTGCGAAGTTAGGGAGGGAACCTGGGTTCAAAACAGGTTCAGTGAGTATCTACAAAATGGTTATATTTTTAAAAGTTCAAGGCCTGGAACTCATCATCCCTCGGGAAACTAACGTTTCCGGTATTTATGTAAAAAAAAATCTTATAATATAATATATATTAGGTACTATTTATCTACATGTCAAGTTTCCTTATTCCAATCCGATGAGCAGTTGTTGCGAAAACAATAAACATCGAAACATTTTTGTTATAATAATAGTGGAAATATATAATTAAAAAACTGTTTGAATACGGGGAGGAAAGATATCCAGCAAGTCAGCCTCTACAGAACTTACCTTTTGATTTCTCCGTAATACAGTATCATTTCTCCAAGGCTTCGCTTACAAGTTTTTTTCAGGCCCGAGTATCGGTGGTTTTTATTTTATAGCCTTTCCGGGACGTCTGTGGCTACATAATATACAAACGTATAATAAATCCTCATGTAAATCACTGCAAGCTATGAGATATTTCAAACAATCGTAGGCAATTTATCGTCAATTCGGATTTGTAGGTATAAACAAATGGTAAAACGATAAAGTACTGCCGGTAATTTAGAATCAGAGTGACGTTTGAACTTAGTGTTGCCTTGCCAAATAGGTTTTACGTTCAGTTCCACGAGATTATCATTTAGTACGCACATCTATTATAAAAACATTAAATGTAACTAGTATGTATAGATATATTTTCTATAATAAAAGGTCTTTCGTTCGGCTTTTGCGTGGGGATATGGCCTATATGGCAACATTAGCAACGCTTGCGTTTGATATTGTTGAAAAATAAATAACGCGAAATGCGTTAGGGCAGAGCGGCAACGTAGCATTTTCAGCCAACTGGCAACGTCGCTTTCCAACGCACACACCGAACGTACGATTGGTGTATGACACTGTCGTCGTTCACCCACATATTGACAAATCTTTATTAAAATAAAGTACTAATTTAAGCTATTATTCGACCCTTTATATTACAGAAACATAATTTGCCGCAAACAAATATAAAAATGATTGTCGATTTAAGTGATTTAATTTTAAAACTATGCTCCATTTACCCACATTTGAATAAATATATTAATATGAAAAACGAACCACCTTAACTACATTCATCATCCCTATTCCATATGGTTAATTAGTAAATGAGCCACGAAGCTTTTAAACTATTGAATGCAGGCAAGACTATTTTTATTAACAAGTTGTCATCCCGATCTTTGCCAATTCAGGACATTGGCACCAACCGTGTCTACCTACCGTCTACTTTCGCCAACACTGAAGTAATAACAATAAAGTAAACAAAATTTTCATTTATGAGAATCTAATTAAGTTTTGTGCACCAGGTAATTACGGAACTGAAAGGCATGGATTCGGAGCCAGACCTGTATTATGGCACGCGTGAAGAGCAAGGACTGTTGTTACAGCAGGTTAGTAAACGAGCATAATTTGAAACTGTCATTCTTTTCACACTTGTATTAAACGGGCCTATAAATCCCGGACCTTTGTGTGCTTTATTGAAAAAGTTTCTATCGAGGTTAGAAAGCAAGGCATATCACATCATCATCATTACATTATCAGCTTATTTGGGTGTATCTTCAATAGATTTGTGAGTTGTCACAGCCATTATGGAAAGTTAACGTTACTTAAACTTAATTATCAATATTTTTATATATGAACAGAAAGCTGGGGCTACTTCACAAATAAGTATCGAAATGTTGGACTTCCTGGAAACCCTTCATCATCATCATCATTTCAGCCAAAAGATGTCCACTGCTGGACATAGGCCTCGCCCAATGATCGCCAATATGACCGGTTCTGCGCTGCTTGCCTCCAGCGGAAACCCTTAACTTTCCAATATCGTCGTCGACTAAACACATCATTTCCTCACTCTAACGACACCCTAGGGAAGAGTTGGGGGTTTTCAAGTTTCAGGAGTAATTATAGTAGCTCCTTTTAACTAGATATGCATTAAAAAAAGACCCTTCTGAAGCTGAAGCTCCTAGGACCTATTCTGAGTCAGATAACCTGACATTCTTTTGTCTACACTGACCAAGCAGTAATTTGCTTCGAAGGCTCGTTCAGCGTTCTGGCTAATTCCATCGATATCGATGACAGGTCCTAGCGGCATCAGAAACGGAATGCGAAGAGGAGCGCGAGGGCGCGGTGGGGGGCGCGCGGCGCGCCGGCGGCTCGCTGGCGTCGCTCGCCGGCGCCGACGACGCGCTCTACCTCGAGCGACGTAACGCCGCCAACAAGCATCCGCTCTTCAAGAAGTTCCGATACTAGGTATATAGCGTGTCGACAGTCAATAGTCGTCGGTGGGGGGCCGGCGGCTCGCTGGCGTCGCTCGCCGGCGCCGACGACGCGCTCTACCTCGAGCGACGCAACGCCGCCAACAAGCATCCGCTCTTCAAGAAGTTCCGATACTAGGTATATAGCGTGTCGACAGTCAATAGTCGTCGGTGGGGGGCCGGCGGCTCGCTGGCGTCGCTCGCCGGCGCCGACGACGCGCTCTACCTCGAGCGACGCAACGCCGCCAACAAGCATCCGCTCTTCAAGAAGTTCCGATACTAGGTATATAGCGTGTTGAAACAAAATGGTCGAAGAATAGTACATACATTACGACTATTTACGACACAAGTGCGAAAAACATGAAATACTAAACGAGTGGTGATGTTTTAAAACACGACCGATAGGGAGTGTTTTAAATCGACACGAGTTACGAATTTCGTTTTTGCACGTGTTTCGTACGACGTTTTTTAGCTCTCCGAAGTTTTGGACCTGACGTAAAATGACCCACTTCTCGCACTACAGCCTAAAAAAGGAACCATCTGTCCTAAAAATAATAATTTCAAGCATTGAAGTTTGACGATATGGTCATGAATATCTAATGTCCCAATTACCGAATAAATATGTGTCAGTGCAAACGGAAAATTATCTTGTCACGGTGTTTAAAATGGACTTTGTTGAAGAACATATTATGGTCTATTTTAAGAGCCGTGACAAAGTACGTTTCCGTTTGCACTGACACTTATAGAGCGATTTTAAGTATGTTCCGATCCGTCCGGCCAGTCTTCGCGCTTATAAACTATACCCCTTATTCATAAACGTCCCCTAACTTAGCAAGCCAATACTTAAATAACGGTCCGTCTGTGGAATGAGCTCCCTGCTGAGGTTTTCCCGTTGGACTACAGTATGGAGTTCTTCAAAAGAGGAGTGTACAAGTTCTTATTGGGTCGGCAACGCGCATGTGACACCCCTGGGATTGCAGGCGCCCATAGGCTACGGTGACTTTCCATCAGGCGAGCCGTATGCTTGTTTGCCACCGACGTGGTATAAAAAAAATATATATATATAGTTTGTTCCTTTCGGTCTTATAGACATTGTTAAGGCCGAAAGGGACAAACAATACTTATCGTCTTGCTAAGTTAAAGGATGTTTATAAATAAGGGGATTTGAGATTGAGAAGACGTAAATACTGAAAAATTACTACCTAACGGACAGGAACCTACCCACTGGAACGCAATATTACTGTGTGCAAAGAGAAAAATTGAAGATTGTATTAAATCTAATTAATTCTCTATTCTATTTTTAGTTCATAATCTGCGTTGGATTTAGCTTTGCAATTTACAATAAAAATGGCATTGTATTCAAATGTATACTACTCACTAAAAAACTTGATTGTTTCAGGTTCCAGAAAATACTGAAATAAACTCTCTTCACATTTCTTCTGTTTTTATTTTTTTACTTCCTTTACCATCCTAACTCCCAGTTTCATATTCACGGGAATTACGAATGTCTAACCATTTTAATCTCTTTTCAGTAAGACTGAAGGTGAGGGTGGTGTTCCAGAGTGGGCTATAGTAGAGCTGCAGGGTCTCATCCAAATGAAGAAGGAATCTCCGACAGGGCCTGCTGTCATCGGTGATCTTCACTTCTACAACC
>JALPQI010019142.1:0-29741 GCA_025490895.1 Thaumatotibia leucotreta
GTTTGGAAAGTTTAAGTGAAAAATATTAACTTAAATGATTCATAAATAAATTATTCATTATCATAGTCGTTACAAGTTGTCACGCATGTCACCATTTAATCTAGGTTTTAAATTCTTTAACCGTTATCTAAGTTGCAAAATAACACGTTCCTCCCTGTAAAGTTGCAACTTGCGATCTATTTTATAACAGAAATTTCATAGTTTGTTTTTCCTCACTAACCCATTCCGAATGTATTTACCATTTAATATAAGTATAGGCACCTCAATTGAGTATTTGGTACCTTTAATAAATAAGTAATACTTCCAAAATTCCAAAATTTTAATCTTACGTGGCGTATGTTTTATAATTATGTCAATTAAATAAAAACAATGAAGCTAGTGATAATGGATTCTAAATAATATAACCGTTTAGATAAAATCAGTCATCACCGTCTGCATTAACAAGTAATGAAACCAGATAAACACATTACGAGTGGTGTCAGAACTATTATATAACATAAACAGTGTCAAATTTAGTACCAATAATAAAATAGTTCCCCCTTATCTGAAAAAAGTTCACGAATTTTTTGTGAAGCCTAGCCTTATAATTAAAACAGATTGCATATATCAGAGAAATTCAACCGGTGTCCGCTACGCTGGAGTGGCCGAGTGGTTTACGCATGACCCGCGAAAGCTGAGAACGTGGGTTCAAATCCAACCTCCGGCGTTGATAAACTTTGGTATTTTTTCTTTGGTATATGACATCTTATATTTAAAGTTTACGTCTCATATAATAGTGAGCTTGTAACTAAATTATAAATATTTTAAAGCTAAGAGGCCTGTTATTACCCTGAATACGAAACAGACAGTCTTAACGGTGATGATTTATTTTGTTTACTACTCTCGTACTATGCTCTAATATCTACTCAGTAGGTCACATGGATGAAAACCGGACCAACATTTTTCTATACAAAATAATTCAGCATGCAATGTATCGCCACATGATTACAACATTGTTTGTCACCACTGTCAATAGTTACAATTTGTAACTTACAAATACCAATTCTTCTATGCGTCAGATTAGTGTTCGCGTTACATTGCTAAACGCGTTACACGATAAATTATCAAAAATTAATTACGCCTGTTAAATACTTAAAATTACCTTGCAATATTGGTTTATAGTATTAAAACCTACGTTTGTTTAGGTAATATTAAATATTATATTCCCCCTTATTCATAAACGTCTCCTTAGCCAGCCGCTAAGTATTGGTTGTCCCTTTTGGTCTCATCAACATGACAAACAAACAACACTTAGCGGCTTGCTAGGTTAGACGTTTAATGAATAAGGGGGATGCTCTGTATATTATATTATTTACTTACTCGAAAACGGGGCATCACAGGCTCCATTGCAGGCCGCACAGTCCTTAGCGTCCACACTCAGCGACAGCGTCGGAGCCAGGCTCGGCCGCGGGCACAGCTTACAGCCCCCGTTGTACACCTCACACAAACATACATTCTTGTCCATCCCCTCAACTTTCAGCTCATTTAATCCCACCCCGAACCCATCACTTTTCACTAACGACGTCAAACGATTCTGTATATACCCACACGAGTGCGGGCAGCGATTCTCGAAATTCTTATTAGACGAATTCAAATTGTCGTTCTGATTCGTATCGAGATCCAACTGGTATTTATCTTCCTTTTTATCCGTGCTTCCAGTCATAAAGGACGTTAAAGTGACTTCAGCCGCGGACCTGACCGTGTTATTTAACTTATATTTAGTCATTTTTAATTGGAATTAAAAGTAAGTTTTGAAAACGGACGCCCGGGACATTTCCTAACACTAGAATGTTTTTAGGTGCACTATTTATGAAGATTTATCGTGATTGCATTCTGCCGCTCGATTTATGTGATTCGCGGGTTGGGTGCGTTTGTCCGCGGCGCGCGTCGGGCGCGAAGTGACGAGGGTGTGCAGTTTGGTGCTTGGTAAACGGCTGTTACATCTGCGTACTTAATTATGTATTCTTTGACAGTAATAAACACTATTCGTCTAACCGTGGATTTTAATTAGTGTGTTTATTTGTAGGTAATTTCCTGTGAGTTTTGGGTTTCCTAATCAACATCTTCAAATTAATTATGTTGTGGCTGTTTGCTTACCTGCCCATTGTTTGTTTACTGTTTCACCAATTATCGTAATAAAATAAATATAAAAAAATGTGTAGGTAGTGTAATTATATTACGCAGACTACGTACGTAATTTGTATTTTTGTTAAATAAGTACTTACCTAATTTAAATATTTATCTTTGGGAAATAAAATTTCAGATTTCTGTTCACTATTAAGTGACTACCTAATCTAGGTACTTAAGTAATTTGATATTACTCGTACCTAAATTATGGCCATTAATAGGTATTTTCTTTAATTTGGGTTTAGCCTAGCCTAATCCGTAAGTTACGTACCTGCGAAGCTTATTGAAATAAATAATAAAATAGGGTTTACTTTAATTTATTTAGGTCCTAATCCCAATACATAGGTATTTAGACATGTGTCAAACATGAATTCCTACGGCTTATAATGTAAGTAAACAAATTTGTATTACGGGATACGGTTGTCATTTTATCTTGGCCAGGAAATAATGTTTGCAAGTTTTGCGATTTAGTAATTATTATATACGTAATTCAATAAATAATCATCAGAATAATTATAGACAAAAATAAAATACATTAAAAATATAAAATATATGTCACAAAAAAAAGCAAAAAAGAGAGCCGCCCGAACAGGGACTTGAACCCTGGACCCTTGGATTAAAAGTCCAATGCTCTACCGACTGAGCTATCCGGGCTATGTTACTCAGATCGAAATAGCCGCTCGCTTACTGTATTCACGTGATCTTACATTCGCACGTGGTTATAATAAGAAAATTAACACTTGTGCTATTATTTGACGATTATTACATGATTTATGTTAAATACTTGAGCCAATAATAGTATGAGTCACAAAATAGACTCATAAATGCAAACATTACAGAAAAATATTAGTGAATGCCAATAATAATAATATTTAGCCATGGTACCTAATTGCAGTCGCCATTAAAATACATATAAACTTACCAAATTCTAAAAAAGAAACATGTACCGTATGGGCTTATCAATAGAGTCGTACGTGCCATCTTCTTCGCACCGATGTTGTTGTAATGTTGGCGATTGTGAACTTTATACAAATGCCCGTAAGGGTCTCCTCCACGAGACAGGCTACGCCTAGTGTGGAGGTCAGTTCAATGTACAATTGACCTAATTTATATTGCCAAATAAACAATTTTATTTTTATTTTTTATTTTTTTTAGGGTCACAAATGGTCAGGTCAGCGTTGTACGTTGACCTAAGTATGTATTGTAGGTATCTCTACAGTCCATTCATCCTTAGTTGTCTTATCGAGTAAACAACTTTCTAACCAAAAAATACCCGTTTTCTGTTGTAAGCTGCTGTTTTCTTGATTAAAATTTAAGCAATTTACTAATCACCGCGTTCGGACTGCACATATTTGCCTATACCAAAATACTCAGGTATACCTGAAAATACCTGAGTATTTTGGTATAGGCAAATATGGCAGAAAACGTGTACTTTTAGGTTAGAATAGAAAGTTGTTTACTAGATAAGACAACTAAGGATGAATGGAATTTATAATTATTCAAAGTTAATTTCGATTAAATTTCGACATTTTAACCGACTTCAAAAAAGGAGGATCTCAATTCGATCGTTTTTTGTACTCGATATCTCCAAGAAATTTTTTTTTCAATCGAACGGGTTGCTGTTGGCGCCAAGTCTGTCTGATAATGGGATCTTGGTCATCTCAGAGAAATCATTTGAAAAGAAACAAGTTCATTCATTTGTATGGCGGCCGAGCGTGTCAGATTTTGTACTGAAGTTGTTACTCGCCTATGATTTTAAATATGTCTCAGGCCAGGTATTCATATTTTGTTGTGTTGTTGCAATTAATATTACTTAAGGAGGCATTATTAATGCTTTTGTTCACTTCAACTTACAAAATTTGACGCCCGATAGCTGCAAGCTGCGATTAAAGACGGACAACTCAGTAGATTTTACTAAGTTCATTTGACACGCTAACTAGATACGTTTACTTGATCTATGGTATAGGTATATGACATCTGTGTTTGAAGACGATATCTACATTTTTTTGTATTTGCCTATTGTCAATTTGACAGAAGTTGTAAAATACCTACCTGAACTGGAGAATTTTAATAGTTGGTCAGATCCGTTCTCCGTAGCAATTTCAAAATAACGTCATAATCATAACTAATAGTAATAATAATTCACACGCGTATTTTCTCCCCCAATCTTACACACGTGTGAATGCATTCTCGATCTTATTATAATAAGATCGAAACGCAATTGGTTTGACGATCTCTATTACGAATGGCGTAAGGTTCAAAGTCGGTCTGTGTTGAGATTTTGTAATGTATGCATGTGGCCTTGGGGAAGCTCAAGGTCGCGTGAGGGGTGCGTTGAAGTATAATGTTTAATTAATTAAGTGAATTAAGTTGTTGGGGATACAAACAATAGTGTATTCTATATTCATGTAGCTACCTACCAATATTAGAGTGTGTACAGTGTACACCCATAGTCTAGCTCAGTCCACTGCCAGACATAAGCCTCTCCTATTAACTATGCGTATGCATTAGTAGGTAAATGCCCATAATCGCCACGCTGGGCAAGCGGATTGGCGATGTGTTCATTATGATGACACTGCTCCATCAGCAATCTTCAAAGAATACATTTGTCACCACCCCAACTCCTGCGGCTGTCGTGAGAGTCGACTAAGGGATTCAAGTGTCACTGGCCATTATTTGATAAAAGATTGATGATGGGCCGCAACGTCATCATAGTGACCCAGCGTTGGCGATGGGCATTTACCTCCTAATGCGTCTATACGCATAGTTAATAGGAGAGGCCTACGTTCAGCAGTGGACTATCATAGGCTGATGATGTGAGTTTTGTTTGTCAACCGACGATTATATATGTATGTAGGTATATGTAAGTATTGGAAGTGCCCAACGTAAAATGCTTATACTTAATAATATTATCAGGGTATATAAAAATCAACTCTAATATAATAAATCATTTATCGTGTCCCTGGAAATCGAACCCCGAAGGACAACCGACTCATTTAAATGTAGGTCATGTTCCTTAGGTACGTTCTCCTTACCCTAAGTAGGTAAAGTACCTATAATTTACTATGAAATAATCACGTTTTATGTGTAGCATTACTTCTTAGTTGGGTCAAAATTCTTTTCAGTTGTCTTATTTGGGTACCTAAAAAACGTGATGCAGGGGTGATTTTTGTAGGAGATGATGTTTTGTTTTCAATTTCTGATGTATGAATTAAAATCTAGCGTGAAAAAGAAATACAACACCGGATTTTTTATATAGGTACTGAGTCAAAACAGCAACTAAAAGCGTGACAGAGTGGTATGAAACAAGACAACGAAAATAATTTTGACCCAGTTCTTTATTTTAGTTTTTCTTTTAATGCAAGCTTATATTCAGTTTCATCTGATTTCACCTAAAACGCGATGGTTGTTTGTAATTAAATCTTGGCAATTAAAGGCCAACCCACACCAGATCCATGCGTGCGCGTGTGCGTGTGCGTGGCGCGCACGTTGTAGCGTATGTGAACATCATATTAGATGGCACACCGCTCGCGATCTACTATGACTTTTACGTACGCTACAAATACAAGGTAATTCTAACCTTGTGGTTTCAGTCACTCCTACGAAGGCGTCATTAGAGTGACAGAGAAAAATCCCCGAAATTACGGTGAACTTCGTGTGCGCGATAGAGCCACAGAATCATTTTAAAACGAAGAATGTCTGCAATACATGAATGCAAGCTTGCGTTATATGTATATTTATTTATTTAAGCTTTATTGCACAATTAATGAAAAAAGTACAAATGGCGGACTTAATGCCTTATGACATTCTCTACCAGTCAACCATTGGGTCAAACAGAAACTTGTATTAGGTGCAGGATCGTCAACATTGAAAAGAAATAAGATACACAAATCGACACTACTACATTGGTTTAACAAATACACATACACATAATATAAATATAAATAAACCTACATACTCGTATACATACCAGTGTTGGGCAAAAAGTAATATGATTACTCCTTCCGATTACTTTTGTATGTGTAATATATTACAAAGTACACATACAAATGTAATATACAGAAGTAATCATATTACTTTTTGCCCAACTCTGATACATACATAGATAAATAAATAAAGTCCAAGTGTAAGAACGAATATACAGATCATTTATCACTGAGCTTGTTGGAAAGGTATATGTACAGTGACAGAGTGAACCTAGGTAAATGTAGGTACTTATACTACGTTCGACGTAAAACCACGGATACCTAGAAGCTGGTAATGGTTCGATTGTCATTGTCTGATCGGCGGTTTCCGACGCTTCGTCGTAATGAGCCAATTGCGAATTTTCTAGAAGTAATGCGAACCTGAGGTCGGAGGTTATTGCGAAAAAGGTGCACCTGCGGGAATTATGTTGGTAAACAATCTCGGATTTAAAGTTACTTTTTGCTGACAATATCGAATTTCCATGCTCAGGTTTTGTTTTGATCGAGATTCGAAGTCGGAATACGTACCACTCAATTAAATTTACTAGGTATTTTTATTTTTCTATGAAAAGCTTTGGACTGTCCGACCTTCATAAAAGTACCATCGTTGATTTATTTAATATTGAAGTAAGATCACAGATAACATGTGAGACCAATCATCGTGTCAAGTCATGTGATATCGTTTAGTGCCGCATCGTTGCACTTTATTTAGTTTCCTACATAGTCATGTCTGATAACATATATACACTTGAAGTGCCAATAATATGTATACAAGACTTTTTTATTACCTCATTATTACCTAAGGTAGTGTGATGTAAGGGTAAATGATACTTAATGAAAACGAAATTGTATTATACATTATAGTGGTATTGTGTTTACATGGTCACAGGCAGATATATTAGAATTTTCCTCATCTCTTCCATTCCCATCATTCGACTAATAGAAAACTTATACCCTGTCCAACTAAAAAATAAATCATGCTGCAGTTCTGATCTTGCAATGAATTTTTTCTTTAGATACTATTGAGTGTTTGTTCGCTAATATTTTTCTATTCTAACGTCGTTCATGGATTCTTGGACTACACTTTACTCATCTTTCGTCTAATCATCCTAGGTACCTATGTACCTACATGCTCCTTTATACTTTCTCGCACTTCTATCTCTATATAAGATTTTAAATTTCAAGTAAGTGATGAAAAAATAACTTAAAATTAGCCTCACCCTCAATAATTATTTTCATTTACAGCCGTTTATAATTTTGTCTAACTAAATACATTCTAATTTAACAAACTTATTAAACAGAAGGCAGTTCGCATTCACACTGATAGTAAATCAGTAAATGTCAGTGTTAGTTGTCAAAAAGTCAGGAAATCCAGGTCAAAATCAGAAACCCGGTCAATGCCGGCCACACTGGAACCAGGCGACAATGACAACGTTTCTTGTTTATCTTTTACCGAATTACTCTATGAAAGTTACTTAGTCTACTTACTTGTACGTTGTCAAGTAACGCAGGGTCGTAGTTTGAATGAGAAAATTCGCGTCATTCCTGTGGTTTCCATCGCATCGCACAACTCAGATTTTTAACTTTTAAAAATCTGAGTTGTGCGATGGACGGAGGACACATTTCAGTTTTTGAAAGGGGATTTTGTATGGCAACTTTCACGTTTTCTTAGAGAAATATACTGAGAATGAAATACCTATTTAAATAACCTTCTTTTAAATGTTGTTCTGAATCCACAGAATACTCCCTAGGGGGATTAATCTTACAATACCTACAAAATCTGCGTCGATTGTTATCCATGTATCTAACGGTATGACTATGACGTAGGTATCTATTCGTATTTCGGTTCTCGCTTCCTAAGGAGTCAATTTCGCCTTTGCTCGCCTAGTTGCTTTGCAATTGGGGCACGGTCAGCGTTTCTAATTACTATTAAGGTGCATGATGGTGCGTTCAGACCAAACGAGCATTCGCTATTCTACCCCTCACTCTACGAAATCAACGAATTACGTTTTGTGTAACGAATTAACCATCGAATTTCGTAGAGTAGGGGGTTAGAATAGCGAATGCTCGTTTGGTCTGAATGCACCTTAAGGAGTCAATTCGCCTTTGCTCGCTAAGTTGCTTTGCAATTTGGGCACTGTCATCGTTTCTAATTAATATTATAGGTTGCGGCACAGAATTCACTGACTTTTATTGTTTTGACAAGTTCAAGCTTAGAACTATCTAACTTCTTTCTTCACATCTGTTTTTCTCGACATCCGCGAAACATGCGTGAAATTAGCTAATCCCCACTCAATGCCAAAACGTCCTAAGTTCCTCCCGAGACCATCAAAATGTACACCAAGTTCCACTACATTAAGTTATACATTCCATGGTTGGTAGTTATGCCGTTTTGGGAGTGTAGATGTTTTTGCGCGGGGCGCGGAAGGCGCGAGGTCGTAGCGCTTCCTACCGCCGGATACGATGACGATATTGACGATGTCAATACTTGATGGCTATTAGCTGTGATTTTGGTGGCTGGTAGTATTTAGTCCCATGAGGGCCATATACGACAAAAGCGCGTAGAAATATCTGCCACCTTTTTTTGCGGCTTATGATGGTACCTAGCGTGTTTATTCGTATGTCGTTGTTGCCGTCAGGTAACAAGTATGTAAGTGCGAAAGTGATGCGTAGCCGATAAATAGATAAAACGGGACTTTACGGGACCATCATAAGCCACCTGATGGCTATTAGCTGTGATTTTGGTGGCTCATAGTTAGTCCCATGATCGCGATATACGACAAAGGCGCGTAGAAATATCTGAGAACTATCGCCTTGACAGGCGAGTAGCCGAGATTGGGCAAAAAGTCATCTGATTAAGGTGCATTGAGACCAAACGAGCATTTGCTCATTCTATCCCCCACTCTACGAAATCAACGAATTTCGATGAATCACGTTTTGTGTAACGAACGAATTTCGTAGAGTGGGGGTAGAATGAGCGAATGCCCCTTGGTTTAAATGCACCTTTACTTTTTTAAATTACATTTGTATCTGTACTTTTTAATCTAAATAGATAAATTACAAATTATACTTTTTGTACAACTGTGGCGAGTACGTCTCTATTTGCTTAGTACCTAAGGCCGGAATTACACCTGTGAGTTTTACGTAGTTCTAAGACTTGTAAGGACGAAGCTATACTAAGGAATGAGATAGTGTAATACAAGCTTTTGAGAAACGGGCCTCAGGTGTACGAGCGCTCTTGATAGCTAGAACGATTAGAGTTCTATATTCTGCGGTTATTTCTTTCTCATTCTTAACAGGGGCAAACATACTGGCAGTAACACTATATTACAGAAGTTATCAAGACTAAAAAGATTTTGCAATAGTTAGCAACAGCCGCAGGACGTGTTCAATTTCTTGTACCAGTGCCATCTACTGTGGATTTTACACAATGATAATATAATAATATTACTTCGGCTACTGCACTCGAGATGGCACTATTTTTAATTTGTGTACTGTTCTATTTGATAGCATCGGCTATTTATGTAATTAATAACTATAAATACGACAGATATCTAACTGATCTTAATCTTTTAACAAATACATGAAATTTTAGATGTACTATTTCTTAGTAATTGTTGTAAAAATAAATAAGTCTTTGAGATTGCCAATTCCGTTATGTCCACAATTTTAGTCAATGACAATGACATATATGCTTAAAGTCTTCTTTTGTCAAATTTACACATTTGGGTAATGGTAATCTCAACGACACAAATAAAATTACATATTTCTCCTTATCAGCATTGATTTTCACGCCATCTAGCGTGTAGTAGCCAAACAAAGCAATGGACAGTGGCAATGTAATTCTAATAATGCACATCAGATGTCGCCCCGAACTAAGAACTAAAATACTGTTGAATTTACATTTTTTCTGGAAAACAAGTATAACTAGTTCCAATTCAAATGTCATCGTTTGGAAAGCATACAGCGTGTGTATTTTATACGGGTGAATAATGAATCCAGCTCTAATATCTGAACCTGTGAATCGTATTGTATTAGATAATCATTTCGTTAAATTTTGTTGTTATTAGATGTTATGTTTTTTCTAAAGTGCAACCAAGCAGCAATGTAGGCTTACATGTCCAACTGACATGACACTCTTATGACGTTAAGATACTGTCGAAATTAATTAAGTGGCTACCAGTGTATTGCACATTGCGTGCTCAATTATTTTGTATGAAAAATAAAATACCTTAATTTCCTAAAGAAATTTATGTCAAACAGCAGGCTTAGCACATGATTGGTGCGACAGTATGTCGCCGCGAGATAGATCTCCCGTCCTTCGCTAGCTATATTAACAAAAGAGGGACGGATAGACTATCTCGCGGCGAGATACTGTCGCGCCAATCATGTGCTAAGCATACAGGTTTCCTAGGTCCGATAGTCATCGGCATTAACAAATTCGCCCGTATCAAATACACACGCTGTATTTTTTTGCATTAAACTTAGAGAAGTAGAAATATTGTTTGAATTGATCTTCCTTGCGTCAAGAAAGATATGTCGCCGACACAATCCTGAAACTCGTATTTATTATATGTATACCTAGGGTGGTCCCGTGATAAATTAATTTTTGTCTCGACCTCCTTTGTTAAAATGCATTTATCATTGGCCCACCCTATAGTATTTTGAAGGTACACATCACTACCCCTATATTACAGGGTACCTACTAGTTTATTTGAACATGGGAATCAAACTGGCAAGATGATACTTTAAATTAATTCATACAAACAATAAAATTCATTGGCAAAACAGTTTCGACTATTGATAATGAAATTAATTTAATTTGCTCAAACAAGATAGGACTCTATATCACACAACTCTATATAACAATACTACACAACTGATCAGCCCACGTGAAAACTTAAAAAAAAAGATGCCTGACAGACGGTTAATTTAAGCCTTAAATAATAAATAAGTATCATAGAACATCTTACACAAATCGCTCAATTAAGCCTTGTGGTGTGGGTACCAAGCGACGATATATATAATAGATAGATACACATAGATACTTACACAACAGCCATGACCAAGGAACAAATATTTGTGATCAATAAATACACAATTAATGCCCTCGCCGGGATTCGAACCCGGAACCTCGAGTTCGTAGACAGGGTCACTACCTACTAACTAGGCTACGGAGGCTGACAATGAAGAAGGATATTGTCGAATTGATCAACAGATCATAATCACACAATCAAAGCTAATTTTTATTTTAAATGTGCTAGCAGGTAATGGAATATGTAGGTATGTAACCAAAGGTACAAAAGAGGTATCGGGCCTTAAAAATAAAATAATAAGTTAACCGTAGAATAAAAACACTAAAAAAGCTATTAAATTTTCCATTTGTTGTGTGGGTAGGGTGCATGGGCAAAATGGGTAAATAAAGTTGACATCAGTGTCAAAAATTGAGTTGTATAATGTATGTATATTGGGGTGTTTAAGACAATTAAAGCTCGGTGTTTCTTGGGACAGGGGTAGGTTATTTTAGAAAAAGTATACCAAAGCACCTACAAAGGCGAACTTATCCCTGTAAGGGATCTCTTCCAGTTAACCTTTGAGCAAAGGAAATGCTTATATAGAACGCAAAAGATAGACAAACATATTCGTGTACAGTGGTTAATGTATTTGAGTAATTCCAAATAACTGTTACCTACTAAAAGATGCATTTAAACCAAACGGGCATTCGCTCATTCTATCCCCCACTCTACGAAATCAACGAATTTCGACAAATCACGTTATGTGTAACGAACGAATTTCGTAGAGTGGGGGATAGAATGGGCGAATGCTCTTTTGGTTTGAATGTACCTTAAGCTATAACAGCCCGCTTATAATTTGATATTTTATGTATTATAAGTGTATAAAAAAAACATATATGTAATTAGTAGTTAAAGGCCTTTAATGAAAACAAAATTCAACGTCAAAATCAAAATTTAAGGCAAAAAATCAAATATTCTACACGTGATCCACAATACACTCCTACGTTGTTTTAATTTATCGCCTTGTATACGCCTATACGAGTAGTATACTATATATGTAGTATACTACATCAGAGAACGTGTGGTGATGGCAGTAAAAATACATTTGTCACCACCCCAACTCCTCCTGCGGGTGTCGTAAGAGTTGACTAAGGAATTGAAGTGTCACTGACCATTCTACAAGATTGATGATGGGCAGCAGCGTCACCATAGTGGACACATTACTGCGATCGTCAATCCGCTTTGCCCAGCGTGGCGATTATGGGCATTTACCTCCTAATGGGTCTATACGCATAAATAATAGGAGAGGCCCACGTCCAGCTATGCTATTCTCTTATTCACACATTCGACGCTGCGTTCGTCAACGAGCTCGACGACGAGACAGCCTTTACTTCGACGTAGAGCGCAGCGCTGCGAAAAACGGTATTCACTAACGTAGAACAGCTCGTCGTCGAACTGTAGGCGGTAACTCTCGACGCAGTGTAGTTCCAGCTCACGCCGCATTCGTCGCCGAGCGCTAGTGTCGTTTAAAGTGCATTAGTGAATACCATTTTTAGGCTCGACGCTGACACAGCGCTGTTAGCAAGGCGGTTTCCTTAGTGAATAACACTGCAGCAGTGGACTAACATAGGCTGATGATGATGATATGTAGTTAGAATGAATAACTTTCGTAACAAAATTGACGCGATCGTGATTTTTATTCTGATTAAAACCTTAACTGTGTACAATTTATCGACCCTTACGACTATCAATGACTTACGCGTCATTTACTACATAAAATTTTCAAATCGGAGAAACCAGCCGCGTATGTATAATATGGAAACAATGTGCCTATCGTTTGGGGTTTCACAAACCGCAAGAATGACTCGACATCCATTGGTCGGCTGATCTACTTCGTTAATAACTATAAAAGGGAGTTTAATGGTTTATCAATGCTTATAAATTTACTATTAAATGTTAAAAAGGGGTTAAAATTATTTTCGTTGTCTGGTTTCATATTACTCTGTCACGCTTTTAGTTGCTTTTTCGACTCAGTATATTTAAAAAATCCGGTGCACTTTTATTTCTTTTTCACGCTAGATTTTAATCCATAGATCAGAAAGTGAAAACAAAACATCATCTCATACAAAAATCACTACTGCGTCACGTTTTTAGGGACACAAAATAAGACAAAGAAAAGAATTTTGACCCAAAGATACACCATTTGTTTATAACTAAGCTTGTATTATAATTTGCTTTTTTTTTAATTACAAATATTTTAAACAATTTTGATGTATCTTTTTATTATAAATGATGACCTGTCCCCTTTGCACGGGTAACGGGTATAATACTGATAGAGTAAAATCTTCTTTTTGAGTCACTTTCTATTTAAAAAAATGCAATAAAATTAGTTTGTATAATTTTAAAGATATTATACCTAGGTTAAGGTGTCCCTTCTTTTATGAATTTTAGAAATTAATAACTCATACCCCCTCAATAGATTTTTTATGCTTTTACCTCAAAACACTCTGAAAATAGTTATCAGTTAATTCCTGTAACTGCAATTTGTAAAAATTATTAAATAAGAAACACCCTAAGTATAGGGACTTACAACTACATTTGAATGGTGAGTTTGTATTTTATATTTTGTATCTTTGGCAGTTTTTCAGGAAATTTTGTAAATTTTAGAACTATAACTAACGTGAGATTCAAACATATTAAAATATTATCGAACCGGATTACCCACATATTTAAGGCCAAAGCCCGTCGTCGGGCTTTGACCGAGGGTGCTCCGGATGAGGACCCTCTTAATGGGTCGAAACATGTCGAGCAATCATCAACTTAAATGCGTGAGTAACCCGGTTCGATAATATTTAAAATTGGTAAATGTTTACTTGTACTACCTACATATAATATGATTTCATTGTAATATAGTGGTTTAACAGTTATGTTATGTGTACTGATCAGTGCTTCGACATATCAAGGGTTAAGATGTCCAACGTCCGAGGTGGGATTCGAACCCACGCCACGTAATCATCTTTCACGACTGATGCCTGAACCCCTCAGTCGCCCGGTTTCTGCAAACAGGATCAACATTTTCGCGAGTGTATAATTTTTCGTGTGAATTTGTGATTTAAAATTGTTTGCGTTGTAATGTAATTCAGAGTTTATAGTAAATGTAATCTATTATATATATTTTGCTTAGTGTCTTTCCCATTAAAGAAATAATTGTTAGAATCCAAATCTCTAGATTTTAAGGGCGTATAATAGGAATTGAAACAAAGTTTAAGTTCACATTCATATAGATCATATATTTTTCTTTTAATTTCAAATAATACACCTCTTTTCAGATTGCACGTACACTTACAGCTAACTTAACAAAAATAACAGTTACAACCATATTGTAGAAAATATTGAGAAAAAACACGTGTACATTAATAACGACTTAACTCAAAATACGACATAAGCAAGAATTTCGTGTACCTAATTGTCACACATTTAAGTTTTAAATTTCGAAAGATTTTTTGTTACGATAAGGAACCTTTTTATAATAAATATAGGTACACATAATATTAATAAAGTACATATAATTATGAAGTTTTTGGTGTAAGTCGCTATTAATGTACATAAAAACCACAGAACGTGTGGTATTAGGACAGGTATTCACTTTGGATGAGTTTTAATAGCTGATAATAAATTCACGTAATCTCAGAAATATATATATTTACTGGCCATGGTAACCTTTTTCTTTACGTTATTTTACAATAAGCCCCATAATTCACAATTATTGACTGATGCACATAAATCATAGTCAACAATATTTCATGGAACATTTACCTTAAAGGCATTATAATATTACCTATAATCATGGGGAAATATATGAGGCATATAATTGAAGTATTGGTTATGCACCTAATGGTTATAAAAACCAGTTATGAAAATGTTATAGCAACACATATATCGTGTCATAAAATGTCACAATATTAAAATCGATGAAATTAAAATCCTTTACACTTATAAGATCACGATGATGATAAATACTATCGATCTCTAATCTATATCTAATCGATCTAAACAATAGGACAATATGGACGCTCAAAAACTTTGAAAATGGGTAAATTTATAAAAAAAAACATTTCTATAAAGAGAATATACGGAAAGTGACGGGATCTATCTAACATCAAGCACATACTTCTCACGTGACTTTCCAAACACACTCTAAAGGTAGATTTACACCAAACGGGCGAATGCTCATTCTATCCACTCTACGAAATTCGTTCATTAGACAAAACGTAATTCGTCGAAATTCGTTGATTTCGTAGAGTGGGGATACAAAGAGCATTTGCTAAATAATTAGTGTAAATCCACCTTTAATCACCCATTTTGCTTTTGAGCGTAGGTACAGTCGATTACAAAATGATGTGTCCACTTTTCACCTCATTACAATCCATTACGCTAACAATATGGATAGATTTCTTTGTAGTCGACTGTACATTATGTTGATAACTTGAAAGTGACTAACTTCGAGTCTTGTGATTCAAATATTACGTATTTCATTAGTAATGGTTTAATACAATAATTTACCGAATGACGTTTAAACTTGAGCAATAAAGTGGTAACTGACGTCAATCGACATTCAATACTTTAATTTGACATTTAATTGAAAAATCTATATAACTAGGACAATAATATAGTTATTTTACAGTACCCTTTTATCAATTAAAACGGAAATGTTGCTCTTTAAACTTAGAATTAAACAAATTATCTAATAGTAATTGGCTTAAATCGTTGTATATCTAATTATTTTAACAATTGTTTTACAAACTGAAACACAAAATTTACGAATTGTTCTAGTTTCTCAAATTAAAAATCAACATTTTATTTTTAATGTTATCTAAGTTTATTTTAATTAAGATAAGACAACGAAAACGGTATATAAAGGGTCCACGTATAGAACATGTCTAGTCAATTCAAATTACAGAAGGAAAAAACACCTTACTTTAACAGAATAAGGTGTGAATTTGCCATATTTTTTTAAGCACCGGACATGTTTTTTCCGTGGACCCTTTGTATTACTTTTTGACAGTTCATGTATTAACTACGTTTGTATGTTACATTCATAATTCGAACTAGGTCTGTGACATCGCACGTTAAGTATACATAGAAGCCATAAACTCCAAGAATTAGATTCCGATTTCATTGCTCGCTTGTTCATTCCTGTGTTCCATGCAAGTGTGAGCAAAACAGCAATAAAATTTGATCTAGTCTTAGAGCTTAAGGATACACAATTTTGTAAAGACACAATTTTGTACTGACGGTAGTCATTTTACAGTCATTTCATCTGAAAATCCGAAAACAGCTTAACTCTAATGAAATAATTTATTTTGTTAGAAACAATGAAATTCTGAAGGAGTTACAAACAAGAATGATATTAACATGAGACAAATGAAAGAAGACTATTTACAAAGAAATTCAGTTTTATCTTACATCACAGCAGTCGCCTGAGAGTCGCAAAACTAACTCTAAAAATGTTAAAAATTGTCAAAAAAAATATACTTTATTGTTAACCTTAAACACATTAAGTAATAATTTGTCAAAACTAATCTTTGGTTAGCAGATCTTTTCTCCTTGTCATAATTTCCTTATTGCACGACGGCGATTCTCGTTTAGAAATAATTTCATCTTACCTAACACTGAGAAGAAGTTCTTATTGAAATATACCAAAAGAAAAATGACCTTTTCATCAACGTCCGAGATGGGACTCGAACCTACGTCCTCAACTTTCCCGGCTAATGCCTAAAGCACTGCCTTAGTGTCAGATTTCTCGAGTATACACAATCTCCGATAAAGCTTAACACGAATCAAATTATTTGAATAAAATAACTTGATTAATGCTAAAATTGTCCGAGAAGAAGCTTAAAAACGACTGAAATAACATGAACCTTTAGACTATTTATAATAGATAATGCAAAACAACTACGCAATAGATGAAACATAAAATTAAGTACATTCATTTCTTAATAACTAATTATGGCAACTTGAACCGAAATTGGAAACTGACCTATAGATAAATCTAAGTTTAAAATTATAAATAAAATCGGAATGTTCATCGTTCAACTGCGCTTAATACTAATCGTAAAATGCTAACAACAATCAAAACATCAAAAATACTTTATCAAAAATTCGTTCAGAACAACCTTCGAGTCCGAAGCTCTCAATAATAAATGTTCGTAAAAATACTTAATTACGATTAAATTAATTATGGACTTTTAACAAGTTGGGCGCTCTAGTAATTGACGGGACAAACCACACTCTGGGGCATCCACAACCACTTCACCATAAAACTGTCATATATTGGCAATAATAGGATCATGCTACAGTACCAACCGTTAAATATTCCACTTGGGCGCTTGCACTTTCAGAGTCGTCTGTCAGTTCATGCTTTTTGTCTGTAAAGACTGACAGACGACTCAGAAAGATGTCCTACTTTAGCAAGTCTTTCTAAAAAGAACGTTTATCTTTAACAGCCCCTGTAACAGCCCTTGTCAGCCTCCGCAGCCTAGTTGGTAGTGACCCTGCCTACGAAGCTGGAGGTTCCGGGTTCGAATCCCGGCGAGGGCATTCTTTGTGTATTTATTTATCACAAATGTTTGTTCCTTGGTCATGGCTGTCTATGTATTTAAGTATCTATATGTATCTATCTATTATATATATCGTCGCCTGGTACCCACATTACAAGCCTTAATTGAGCTTACCGTGGGACTAGGTCGATTTGTGTAAGATGTCCCAAGATATTTATTTATTTATGTATAGCACAATAATGTCAAAAACCAAATTTCTTCTAAGCTTCTGCGGTAATCTATCTGAATTTCAGCACCTGCTATTTCTGAACCAAGAGATCTGACTACCAAGTCCTTAATAAAATCGTATTTTATATGAAACAATATTTAACTAGTTTCATATGAAATACGTTCTTTAAGGACTTCATTACTTCACGTTAAAGCCGACGTTTGTTTTGGACTCTTTGGAGGACTATACAGTTGCAAAACTGACTAAATGCTCTACAAAATAAAAAGTAACCGTCTTTTCTCAAATACCATTGTGGAATATTTATCGTCGGGTAATGAACTGCATACTGGGACAAAGGTTGTGAATCACATTTCTGGCCTGAAACCGAAATCGGATACTATCCCCTAACACACCCAGAACATTCTGAAACACCTATCTAGCGGGCTTACACTCATCAGCCATGATAGCGGACTCCTCTGTTTACGACACTAAAAAACCTAACCAGATTTACGTATACAATTTTGTTTTACATATGTCCTGCGGACGGATTTGATGCGAACAGTAGATAAAAAGGAATTTTAGACTGATAAAAACGTGAAAGATCAGTCAGCGGACTCAAGACCTTTTAGTTGAATTCCTACAAGTATTTGGCACATTGGCTGATGCCATTTTGGAAGCCAGTTTGTAATTTTATGCAAAAAAATTACGGTTTTTCGTCAAAGTCAATACCCGCAAAAATTCCTGTGAAATTTTTAATGGGAGTCAACTATCGTGGAATGCTGTCATCATGTTCGAGCCTCATAACCTATCACAACAGACTAAACTAGCGCTTGACTACACCTAACTACTTAAACTAGGAATACATCTCATAACTGTCCAGTTCTGATTTTACTTTTATGAAGTTGGGGTTCTCTGATTTGAAGTCTGGTCCTTTGGGGCCGAATTGATAGACGAGGCGAGCGGTGGGGACGGAGACCAGGACCGACTGCCGGTAGTGGTACCGCATGGCTCGGCTGAACTTCTCGAAGGTCATTCCATCGTTCTGTTTCATCTTGCCCCAGAGTTTGGCCACTTCGTCGGGTTTCACGAACCTGGAAAGAGAGGAAGTTAGGTTAGTTTATGTTCTTAGGATAACAAAATTGGGGAATTAGATCGTGGGGATGTCTACAAAAAATATGAATTCATTTGAAGCTGATGTTAAGCTGCGAAAAAGATTCCATAAATTATTTATAAATTACAACTTTAGAGGACATTTTTAATCGACCGACTCGTGTCAATAAATTATGACACATCAGAAATGATCAGAGAATTTCGTAGGCCTATATCTTGTGAGTTTACAAATTGTAGATTATAGAACTTAAAGCGTAATTTAAATATGTTATTTCTGATATATATGATATTAAAGTACCAATGTAACGGTAATTAGCACGCGATAATGAAACCATACGAATAATTAAAAGTGAAACAGTGTTATCGAAGGAAATCCGACCATATACAGCTTCCTTTAGGTAAGATAAAGAATAATGAGGCGATTATAAGCGTAAGTTTTGTTGAAAACTTTTTAACATTACATGCCAAAGTGACGACTTTAAAATAATGGCCTCGAATCACCATGTCGAAGTCAAAATCTACGAGTGCCCACATAAAAACGTAACCTAAAGCGGAACAACGTACTAAAAGTAACCTTTCGATAAGATAATGTTTTGGTAGTGAGTTAGGTATGATAGAAAATAATTATTGTGGTTGTAATAATTTTGGACAACGATCAATAAATATAACATTTCGTTCTTTCAAACAGTATTCATATTTGTCATGGTCTGGTCAGCCGAAGAAAAGTCGTTTTTTTATTAAATAAATTTTAACATGTTGAGAAATCTTACTGAATTAAAACTTGTGATGTGAGTGTACCAAGCGACGATATTATATTATATACATCGATACTGAAATACATAGACAGCCACGACTAAGGAACAAATATTTATTTGTGATCAAACTCCCTAAAATTGGATAGATGCCACAAATGATCCCCAATTCAGCTGTTGAACTATGGATTGAGCACAAAATGTTTGGCATGCCTTTGTAAACTGCGCAACAGTGGCTTGGTAAAAAACACGAGAACTTAGACATGCTTCTTTACAATTCTGCAAAGTAATGCCTTATGTCATCAGTGGCCTCAACCGATAGATAATCGTAAAACAAATGGGTCCTTGGGCGGTGCACAATGTCAAACACATCGACGCCTCATTGGCAGCGCGTGACACGATTGGACAAGCCTCAAGTACTTTGACGGATCTGAACGAACAAGCGAACTGTGGTTTTGAAAAAATGGTTCTAGGGTCGGACTAGTGTGGAGTGTGGACACGGCTACCACGATCTATGAATGCAATTTTAGGACCTAAAATGAATCGAAATAAGCCAGTTACATATATTATAATAAATGTCAAAAACTGACAAGATGAACGTAAACTGAATTGCATTTAAGATATCATGGTAGCCTCGTCTAGGGTTCTCTAGATAAAATAAAATGTTAAGGGCCTCACAATCGCCGAGTAAAATATATGTCAGGCAAATATTAGCTGTCCCTTTTCGTATGCCAAAGTTAAAGTATTCTTTACTCAATTAGGCCCATCAACGAACTCTTAGGAATCGTTAAACTAAATAGCAAATAACAAATATTTTGTTTGGAAAGCTTAAGATGCTATAACTAAAATATAATATGCAAAATGCATTAGCTCCACTGACAGGATTTTATGTGTGGTTTCTCATTTGTTTCGCTTACAGGTCGCACTCAACCGATTCTGGTATTTTTTTTTGTGCAGAATCGTCTATCCAATTGTATATTTCCAATTTACATATCTTAGAATCGATGTTGCTTTAGATTAAAAAAAAAACACATAGTAAGAATAATGACCACTATAATTTATTAACAGCATTTTATTGTACAGAATACCAGCCTAAGGCATTAGGGGCTAACTACAATAACATAAACATCAGAACCGAGTCAAGTTCAACAAGGGGTAATAACTGGTCGTCGCGTAATTTACGGCATTACGCAGATGCAGCAGAACTGTGTCAAGTTCCGATGCAATCCAGATAATGGCCAAGGATTACTGGTCGGGACCTCGCGCTGTCTTTTTCACTCTGACTTGGTTATGACGAGTGTAATGGAGATAGCAGTAGCTTTGTGCTATGACGCAAATCAGATCCCTGTAAAAGTCCTGACTAGGGATTTCGTACTGAGGCTTGGACATGTCCTGCTAGATTGCTGTCTCTTTTGTGTAAAATTGATTTCTTACTTTGAGCTTTAAAAAAAGCTGAAAAGAGACAAAACATAACTAGTGGTGAGCTTCCTCTAAATAATGTCAAAGAATATGCGATAACCAATAGTGAGAACAATAACGACGAACACCAAATCACAAAAAATAAAACTGACTTAAATCGACTTGGTGCCAACGAGACAAAGTCGCGGCTATACCCGTTCAAAAAAAAATTTAAATGGTTTCGTGGTTCTAATTCTAATTGAGAACCTCCTTTTTTTGAAGTTGGTTTATAAGAATAGGTGTCATGATCGCTGTCATGGTAAGAATCTATACCTACTTGAGATACTTGTATATAAATAATTATAATCTTTATCTAATGGTCATTGGTAGTGGCCTTTATTTGTATAATAATATTTTCCAATGTCTCAACCGTTATAAATATTATATTATTGGCAATAAAAGTACTCATAAGTAAATACCTAATAAGGTTCCATCGCTAGTCTGAGATAAATGAAAACATTTTTACTCTTCAAAAGGCTAACTAAAGGGTATTAAATGCCCTTAGAGCCTTAGTATCGATGTAAAAAATGTATTAATATTTTGTAAGTAATCTATTGTGTTTGAGTGATCGAGAAATTCTTCCCAGAATCATAAGAAAGGAGGTATTTAGGTATGGCTGTTTTTTTTTATAAAAGTTTTACAACTTCGCCTTCACAATAAAAAAATGTCGTTAAATATTCAAAGATACAGTGGATTAAAGATTATTACGACAATAAATCGCAATGCAATGCATTAATTAACCTTCCGAAGTGATTATAAGTTTCACAATTTTATATTTGCGTGACAATTCATGGATTAATTCAATATTTTATTGGTAGTAAAATAATGAAAACGGTACCTGATTTTATTATCAATCATATGGAGGCATATGAGTTGAAACTGATAAAAATTATCTTTATGATTATCTTGGTTATATTTCTTCATTGAATCGTTCTAATCTAGAAAACAAATGAATTTGATTTCCTTTTTAATATGGCAACTTTTGGCGATTCACACCGTGATGGACACCTTTGCGTTGGGAACCAATCGGGGCGGTTAAGATCAATAGCTTCTTTTCAGGTTTTTTTTGTTTATCATTTAAATCCCGGCCTCCCGGGATTGTTTACAGCATCAGAAAATGGTTAATATGTATCATTGGTCAGTGGGTCTTGCTTTTTTTTGCGGATTTATTTGAAGCTCTATTATGTAGTAACGTATTTTATATATCGTATTTGAAGTTGTTGAAGAGTATTGTGAAATATCTGTATCATACTCTATTGTCTGCAGTATCTGTAGGTATTGTAATTAGATGTCTATGAGCATCCTGATTGCGGATAACGATGTCGATATTGATTACTAATTGTTAATTGCGGTATTGAACTGCTATAAATAGATTGAAAAGAAATTCACCATCGTTATGAAGGTCTAAATAGTTATTAGGTTTTAAGATGGCATTTTGCACGCGATTTATTTGTTTACTTTTGATTCCACTGTTCTTTTCTTGTTTTTTTTTTTTACTGAAGAAGAGAACCATTAAAACCCCACTTATATTGACAGTCACTTATATTGCACCGTGTGGTGACGGCAGTAAGAATACATTTGTCACCACCCCAACTCCTCCTGCGGGTGTCGTAAGAGTCGACTTAGGGATTGAAGTATCACTATCTAACCATTATTTGATAAAAGATTGATGATGGGCAGCAGCGTCATCACAGTGGACACATTACTGCGATCGCCAATCCGCTAGCCCAGCGTGGCGATTATGGGCATTTACCTCCTAATGCGTTTATACGCCTAGTTAATAGGAGAGGTCTACGTCCAGCAGTGGTCTTACACAGGCTGATGATGTTATGTTGACAGCACTGTAACAACCGTGGTCAACAGCGGTATCCCAGGCGAATCCAGTTAGTCACAGGCAATCTCGTTACTCATTACTTACTCATCAGTGAATTTCTCCGGCCACAAATGTCACAACGTTTCATGGCACAAAACTGTCAATCACACGTCTTTATCCTTTGCGGTTTGTGTTGTTCTTTTCTTCCATATATCTTGCATCATCATTCCTTTCCAACTTATCCAAGATTCTTTGTGTTTTTTTTGCATTCATTCTCTCGCTTTAATTTGCCATCGTTCTTTATCTTAGCAAAAATCTATTTCTCTTCCAACTCATCATCTTTGTCTCTATTTTGTTGCATATATTTCCTCCCCTTAATTTCCCATCGTTCTTTATAGTAAGAATGTATTTATTTTTCAACTCATCGTCCGCATTCTTTGTTTCTATTTTCTTGTATACATTCTCTTTCTTTCATTTCCCACCATAGGTACTTAATAAAAAATGCATTTCTCTTCTAGCCCATCATCCGCCATTCTTTATGACAATTTGTTTACATACATTCTCTCCCTTTCCGTTTTCAACGTTATTTATAGCATAGCTATACAAAACTTAAACAATAATATAAAATTACATCTAATTGCAAAAAAAAACTAAATAAAATAAAAAACTACAATAAATCTTATAAAACTACCTTAAACTAAAGGTCTGAACTATATTTACAGATATCCCCAATGCCACTCCCATTTGGTAAAGTGCCCATAAGGCTGGCTGCGTTACCTCGCTGAATGGCAATGCCTATACGTTGAGCGAGGAACGAGCCAGCCCTAGGGTCGCCGGTGGAACGGATGAGCAACGACCTCAGTTTTGTAAAAAGTTTTAGGGCCTCTGGTCCCCAAGGACCTAGAGTCTCAACGGCAAAAGCCGAAAATACGTATGCGTCACCTAAACATGCGTATTTTCGGCGTTTTGCGACTTCGGCATTAGTGGCGGCACTGCCTGCTCTCAAAGACGATGCATTGAGGTGGGACGGCGCAAGGGTGTCCACACAAGTTGCGTCCCAAATTAGAGGCCGTCCCTTCTCCCACGGCACGAGAGTAAGACCGTCGGGCCTTTTGCCGTCATCGCGCGCTAAACCGTTAGGCTCCAATATGGCGGGCATGTTGACGCTGACTAAGGCCCGTCGGATGATGTCATTGAGGGAGGCGTGGCGGGATAGACGACCAGCGCTTTTAGAGCAGGCCAGGCCGTGGTGGCCGTGGCGATCCACCACTGTACCGCAGTTGCACCGATGAGGCTCAACTAGGTTGGCTCCTAGTCGGAGACCAACCGCCAGACGGAAACTATTGGGGTCTAATAAGTTGCCGAAATTTGCCGATGGGAAAGCATGCAGCCAGTAACCGGACTCTCTAGCTGAAGTTGCTAAGAGTCGCGCTGTTTCAAGGCTAGACGGGCTATTTTTTAGGAGATCTTCATGTATTCCCCGACATATAGGTTCGTCCCAAAGTTTTTGAGAGCTTGGGCTTGAGGGCAGGTCTTTGCCCGGACAAGCTACCCGCCAAGCGTCCCTGGCCTCAGACAAGCACACTATCTCACAATCACCTAGTGAGGGTTGTAGAATACTGCCCGTGAGAGCTAGTGTGCTGTGTACCGAAGACAGGAACGCCGGCAAGGAGACGCATCCGATCAACCTCAGCCCTAGGCCGCCGAACCTAATAGGTAGAGATGCTATCAGGAACATCCTTGTGTCGATTTGTATGTTCACAATTTTTTCAATTTGAGTCCAAAGAATATTATCAATTTTTTCACATAGAGACGAATACTTCCAAAAGGGGCTGCAGCGCATAGCGTAGGTAAATTTGGGGACAAAATGGCAGTGCCGCAGAATAAAAATGGCCATATGGGGGTTAATTTTGAGAAGACGGTCTGAAAAAGAGTGGAATTGGTCAATATTTTTATCTATAAAATTTGGAATAGAGTCGTCAAAAATGGGTGCACCAAGTAGAAAGAGATTTTTTTTTTCTAAAATTTTAATGCCCGGGCATATATTTTGAAACGACCTTAAGATTTCGCTCCTATTTGCATCATTTGGATCTATATAAATTTCGCATTTGTTAGTATTGAGTTGTAAACCGATGGAGTCAAATTTTGTGCTGATGGAGATGAAATCATTTAAAACTGTGGTAGCGTCACCTCCAAGTGTTCCATCATCAAGGTACCAGATGTTAAAAAGCGATGTGAGGTCAGAGATATGCGGATGGATGGCGAGACTGAAGATAGCTGGACCCAAGGGGTCGCCTTGTTGGCAGCCGGTGGACGACAGTATGGTGTGGCTCCTGAACTTGAGGTTAGAAGGAGTACTGTAACATTGCCATATGTAGGGATAAATATTGGGGGTAGTTTTTAAGACTTCAGAAAGAATGGCCTGTCTATTTACTGAATTGAAAGCATTTTTTACATCTAACTTCAGCAGAACGGAATTAGGAGAGTTAGATAAAAAGGTGCGGCAAGCATGGACTGCAGCTTCGCAGCCACCCTTGCTACCAAAGCCTAATTGAGTGGGTTTAAATTTGGATTCGAGGTCCTCACGTATATATCTGCAGCATACTTTGGAAGCAAGTCGCCTAAAAGTTGAACCTATAGCAATAGGACGTACGCTACCATCTTTCTTGCTAAGGGCGCAAAGGTTAGCTCCGTACAGGGTTTGGCAAATTGTTTCATTTACTTTCCCACTAATCATTAGATTCACTAAACGTGTGAGGCTGGAGAGGAGTTCGCCCGTATTATTGTTGACGAGCAGATCTTTCAAGTGTTGAGGGGTAATGCCGTCCAAGCCACCAGCCGAGCCGTTATTGAACGCCATGACCGCTGCAAAAACGGCGTCTTCTGAAGCGACAAGGCCGGGCAATGTGGTGTCTGGAGGATCTGGGAGATCAAGAAACGAGGGGCCCGGTGGGTGTTTGCTCTCGAGAGCAGCGAGAGTGTCTTGCGAATCAGGGGCGGTTGAGTCGCTCGAGAAGAGCATGCGGGCGGCACCACGTAGGTCCCCATCATTGACTTTAGTTTCAATTTTCTTGAATAGGTTGTGCGAAGGGGGACGTGGATCGGGAGTGTATGATAACGGAGAGGGTTGAGAACAGTTATTCTTTATTTTCTTTGTTAAAGTTTTTGAAGATTTGCGATCTACATGTAGAACGCTGTACGCGAAAGTTAGCAAATTTTCCCAAGTGATTAGGCTATTAGAGTTAACGCAGTCATTTAGTGTGCTTATAAGAGCTTGAGCAACGGCGTGTCTTGCACCTCTAGGTATTCTTTTAATGACAGGGTTTGACTCTTTAAAAGCGCTGAGCTTGTCCGACAGGGAATTGGGCAGAGAATTGGTTGTATGCACTGACACTGACTGATTGGAGTGGGTTAAAAGGGGCACGGGCTGACTGTTACTAAATTTGTGAGATTTTGAAATGTGTATATTTAAACCTTTACGACCTTTGTATTGTTTATTGTCCCCGCATGAAGGGCAAAACAACAACTCCACTGAGTTGGTGCAGGGCTGGGATGGCATAAATTTATAGCAAAAATATTATTCCCTTCTCTTCCAACTAATCACTTCCAGATAATTTTTCTCCCTTTAATTTCCCACAGTTCTTTATAGTCAAAATCTTGCTCGTCATCATTCGCTCCCTTGCAAGAACATTCTTCAAAAATGTCCCATCAGTCGTTGACCTTACTTGCGCTTGCGCACTGATTCACAAATTTGGATGCGCGATGCGTCCGGGCGAGGCCGCACACCGGCCTTGCGCGGCGGGCCAAGGAGGCAACGTGCCGCGCATCCTGCGCCTGCCGCCATCTAAAGGGTATGCAAGGATCCGTTCAACTATTATCGCTTCTTGAGGGCCGCTTCAGTCAAGCCAGTGGTAATGATTTATAGGAACACTTGGCTGGTACTTCATCTGCGTAGAATTTAATCAATTTTTTTATGAAATTTTTCAATTTTTTTATTTTATTATTAGTGTTGTAAAGTTTTGCTAAGTCAGTCTGAAAATCAGGGATTCTTTCCGAGACCGATTGCTGCACAACAATGGCTAAGCTAGGCTAGTTATATCGTAGCTAGCATATTTAGTTACGTATTTCTTCTATGTTTCAGTAATAAGTTCCTATGTCGCAATTTTTTTTTTGAGTTTTATGTTTAATTTGAAGGGTCCACGGAAAGAACATGTCTAGTCAATTCAAATTACAGAAGGAAAAACCACCATACTTTTTAGGGTTCCGTAGCCAAAATGGCAAAAACGGAACCCTTATAGATTCGTCATGTCCGTCTGTCCGTCTGTCACAGCCGATTTACTCGGAAACTATAAATGCTACAGTAACGAAATTTGGTAAGGATATGTGTTGTATGAACCGCTACAGGATTATGATACTAAATTGTAAAAAAACAATTGGGGTGGGGGCCCTCCATACATGTAACGAGGGAATATATTGTATGTAAATGAGGGATGGAAAATTTTTTTTAGTTGTATATAAGCGTGTGGGGTATTAATAGAAAGGTCTTTGAAAATGATATGAGGTTTATAAATCTCATTTTTGTTTAAACAAATCGTTTTCGAGATATCAGCTCTCAAAGTCTGAAAAATGTGTCCCCCCCCCCTCTATTTTTTAAACTACGCTATATAAAATTAAAAAAATATATATGTTATGAACATTAATAAACTCTATCAACGATTTTTGGTTTGATTAAATTATCTCTTATAGTTTTTGAGGTAGGTTGATTTGACTGTATTTTTTTAGTAATAAATTGATAATGGTACGGAACCCTTGCGAGTCCGACTCGCACTTGGCCGGTTTTATTTCAGAATAAGGTGTGAATTTGCTCTGATTTTTTTAAGCACTGGACATGTTTTTTCCGTGGACCGTTCGTTTAGGAAACTAGGAATACTGTTGCCATAGCGGGCAAGTACTGTTGCCGTTTCTTCTGTGTAGAATTTGGATAACACCGGCGTAAAAAGTATTCTATGTCTTTTCTTGGGGCATAAACTTTCTTCACACAAAATAAGATTAAAATCCTTTCAGTAGTTTGCTATACAAGAGTGGAAAGCATGTCTAAATATCGATCACAAACAGAGCAGAAGCAAAATGCCGTAGGCTTTAGGTTTTGGTTTAAAAGGTATTATTCCATAAGTCGAAAAAGTTTATTTTTCTTTTAGAAAATAGTTTATATGTAGGCTTACTTACTTATTAACCTTTAGTATGCGTTACCGTCAAGCTATTCAATAGAAATTTGACTTTGACGGCTATTGCGTAAATTGTAATGGAGTAGATCTGCTACTAAGCATACGAAAGGTTAAATCAGGAAAAGTTAAATGGATAAAGTGAACCATGTTCCAATAGTATACATAGGTGCGATTAGAACCCGAAGTTCGGCACGAAAAATTTCAGTTTCCGTAGCTGTCATGAAAGCTGAAGACACGTTACGGTTCTGAACTGAAATTCGAATCTGTTACAAGTATTAAATACTTACTACAAGATACTTAAAAGATACATACTTTTTGACCCACTTTTTGAATTTTTTGAAATTAAAATTTTTTGCTCTACAGAACGGCGAGGAGGCTAGAACGTAGGATTTTTTAAATTCTGCCAATTTTAGGAGTTCACAATAAGCATTTAGATTTTTATTTATTGAATTGAACCATTCGACCTGCGATTATGTGCTCTCAAAATGTCAATTTACAGTTTAAATTACTTCTTGATATTTCGATAGGCAACTAATTAAAAATAGCTCATTACAATTTGCTTAGGCATGATCCCACGAGGAAAATAATACATATTAATAAATAAATAACATCTGGTTTTCCCTCACGGGAAGTGGTGCCCGTAATTAACCACAAATTGTATACATTATCGCCTGAAACACCATGGAGGGCAGTGAATCTAAAAGGGCTTATGTGCATGTAAATTTTGAGGGTGTTACGTCGTTTGTTAAGGAGTAGGTAGGTTTAAACGTTTGGGAGAGGATTATTAAAAGGTTAAATTGGTAGGTGCATAATCCACTGCCAATTAGAGGTTATTCTGAAGCGTAAAACCCGTTTGAAGGTGCATTTAGACCAAACGAGCATTCGCTCATTCTATCCCCCAACTCTACGAATTTCGTTCGTTACACAAAACGTGATTCGTCGAAATTCGTTGATTTTGTAGAATGAGCGTTTGGTCTAAATGCACCTTTAGTTGGTGACAAATAAGCATACGGTCTCTATACACACATCCTGTGGTCACTTGCAACTGAAAACGTGTCAGGCGCAGACTATTACCTTTTATAGAAATAAGTTAAGTATTACATTCCTTGGAGGTCATAGTGTAATGGTGGTCAGGGCAAATTCACACATTATGGTCAAAACAATACGGTGTGAATTTGCCCTGATTTTTTTAAGCCTGATGTGTTTTCCGTGTAAATAAAAGTTCTGTACAAAAATTACTGCAATCTACATCTTAGTAATAATTTCTTGGTGTATTATATAATAATAATAATAATAAATATCTTTATTGCAACTTTCGGTTATCACATGATGATAGGTGCCTGACTCTCAAACTAGGTTTCCCTGTGTCTCAAGAGCCAGCTCCTTTCCAATTATACATAGGTACAGGTAAGTATACAATATTAGACAGTTTTTTTTTATATTTAATACTAAAACATGCAAGTATGAGT